>WBNM01012769.1:13873-48487 GCA_013399055.1 Ramphastos sulfuratus | reverse complement strand
AGCCTCAAACCAGCATACTATGCAAGGAAGGCATTAAGTATCTCAGCCTTTTCCTTATCCTTGATAGCAATGTTCCCCCCTACATCCAATAAGGTGTGGACATATGGGGGTATAGAAAGACACACATAGGCAAACACATCCTTTTTTTTTTGTTGTCTGGATAACCCTGGCATCCTCACTGAAGCCAGTGTGCAAATCTTCGCTTTTATGAAACACACAGTTAATCTTTTATGTCTCTATCTACACAGCTCACATCTTTCCAGCCCTAGAACAATGATCCCCTCACCATCTCCATCTGTTTGTCTGCCACACCCCCAGATTTCTAGGACATTCCTCCCCAGGCAGACTGTTCCCATAAGTGAAACTTGCCTTGTTGTCACATAGCTAAGAGAGTAGGAGATAAGAAATTCATGTTTAAGACACAGGTAGGACAGAGATTAGTTCTTAGATACTAGGAATGTGGAAATTGCATGAAGTCATGGCCCCAAGAAGACTTCCAATCTCTGGCCACCTTTCCACCATCTATCTCCAAATCCATACTTTACAAAAGGGCCAAAATATGGCAAAGAAGGAAGGAATCAATACTATAACCTCCAGGCCTTTCTAAATGTCCCACATGCTGGTATGTCAGGAAAGGAGAAATGGAGGAACAAGAAATTTTCCAGATGTTCCATATGTTTGCAGCCACACATAGGCAAAGAGCAAGAAAGGAGGAGACTGGGTGCTTTGGTCCTTTCTTACTATTTGTCCACTTGTCTCTTAAGGTGTACTTCACTGTTTGGCCTTGGTAATACAATCACATAGTTGCATATTTTGGAGGATGGGATGGAGAGATTAAGACAGAACTTACTGTTCCATCACAATATTACACAGCGCTCTCTACAGCTCTGCATTTCCTGGTGTTTCTCTGCCCAGCAATATATAGAATGTGTCAGTCTCCTTAATGTTCATCCTATAATCAGTCACCATTGAGTATTGTACTCTTTTCTGTCCTTAGATAGGAGCTCCTTTCTAACATGAACCCCAAATCCCGGAGGCTTTCAATTCAAGTTGCTGTCTCCTGCTATTCTGAAATGGTTGCGCCAGGAGTCCAGACAGGACTTGCACAGCTTCCCTCAGAGAAGGCACAGAGCCTGGACATCTATAGAGCTAGTGACAGCTATCAATAACTCGCCTCACAGCCCAAGGGAAATTATAACTCATTATTAAGAAAAAAAACAGTAGCTTGTGTTCTCCGTGCAAAGATGTAGGGATTCCAAGTCATTCCTTTTCTCATGACACCTGCACTAAAGGTAGGTGTGGAAATCTCTCCTTCAATCAGCTAGCTGAAGTGGTGCTGAATCAATTGATTGCCTGTGGTACTTGCAGAGTTAAGATACATCTCAGCTCATGCTGCTCTAATCTTGACTAGAGCATGATGTATGTTCCTACTGATGTTATTCACAAAATACATTCAGTTGGAAGAGGCCTCAAAGATCACCAAGTCCAACCCTCAACCCAACACCAAAGGGTCATCACTAAACCATGTCCCCAAGTGCCAGGTCCACATGATGCTTGAACACCTCCAGGGATGGCGACTCTACCACTGCTCTGGGCAGACCATTCCAATGTTTGATAACACTTTCAGTGAGGAAATATTTCCTAATATTCAGCCCAAACCTCCTACGGACAGCTTGTAACTATTTCTTCTAGTCCTGTTACTTGACACCAAAGAGAAGAGGCTGCCCCCTCCTCGCTCCAACCTCCCTTCAGGTACTTGTAGAGAGTAATGATGTCTCCCTTCAGCCTCCTCTTCTCCAGAATGAACAACCCCAGCTCCCTCAGATGCTCCTCATAGATCAGGTGCTCCAGGCCCTTCACAAGTTTCATTGCCCTTCTCCAGACACACTTCAGCACCTCAATGTCCTTCCTACAGTGAGGGGCCCAGAACTGAACACAATACTCAAGGTGTGGTCTCACCAGTGCCAAGTACAGGGGGAGGATCACCTCCCTCTTGCTGCTGGCCACAGTGTTTCTAATACAAACCAGGATGCCATAGGCTTTCTTGGCATCTAGGCACACTGCTGACTCATATTCAGTTGACTGTGAACCAATAACCCTAAAACCTTCAAGTCGTAGCTTTCCAACTACACGTCCCCAAGTCTGTAGCTTGCCATGGGGCTATTGTGACCCAGTGGAGGACCTGGGACTTGGTCTTGTTGAACTTCATAAAATTAGCCTCGGCCCATTGATCTAACCCATCCAAATCACGTTCTAAAGCTTCCCTACCCTCTAGCACGTCGACATAACCACCCAGCTTGGTATCATCTGCAAACTTACTGAGGGTGCACTCAATCCCCTCATCCAGATCATAAAGATATTAAAGAGGACAGGCCTCAGTCTTGAACCCTGGGGAATACCACTGGGCACCATTCGCCACCATTCTTTGGGTCTGGTCACCCAGCCATTTTTTAATCCAGTGCAGAGTGCGTTTATCTAAGCTGTGTGCCATGAGTTTCTGAAGGAGAATGCTGGGGGAGACAGCATCAAAGGCTTTACTAAACTCCAGGTAAGCAACATCCATGGCACTTCCCTCATCCATCAGGCCCATCAAGGTTGCTTAGGCCCAGATCACCCAAGAAATGTAGATACCTGACTCCCGTTAATTTCATAGGATGGAGTCACCTCAATTCTTTTGTAGGTCTGGCTCTACATGACCTGATTTATATTAGAGACAGCATTTAAAGAGTAGAATGCATTAAAGAGACCAGCTGTCTCCCCAGAAGGAGTGAAGCATGGACACATGAGAGAAAGAAAAGGCTTTCACACCTTGTGAAGTGAGGAAGCAATTTAGCACACAGAACAGTTTTTTTTTAACCCAGTTAAATGGTGTGAAGACACCTGGCTAGAGGATGGCACCTCTGAGTACAACTTGTCTGCAAGGCGAGGAAACAAACAGAGTTCCTTTCCTCCCAGGATGACTATGGTGATAGTGGGTAAAACACCTTTGAGAGAGGAAAGGTTAATTCATCTCTCTGAAGGCTTATGCAGGATGGTTCCCTAGAGTATAACCAGCAGGGTTTCAGCTCTCCAGTTTCAAATCCTCTAACAATGGAGTTTTCAGCCTCTCCTTTACAAGATCCTCTCACATGTAGGATATTTTTCCTCAATTCTATGGCTCCCAGAATGGATTAAGCTTATAATGGTCAGGTGGATGGATGTATGCTATTCCGTTGCATACAGTGACTGGGAAGAGAGGCAAAAAATAATCTAAGATACATGTATTTATTTTCAGTACACCTTCTCAATAAATCTGTTACACTCTCCTCACATGTTTTGTGACTCTCCCTTCTGTTTGTCACCCTGTTCCTGTTAAGCCTGTGGTCAACCATGGTGTCATCTACCATCTGGAAACTCCTGCAACTGCAGTCGTTGAATGGAGAAAAGCACTCAATATTGCATATGCTGCCTTTGCACATTGGGTGAAAGAAAGAAGAGACTGAAGCTGATGCAAAGTGGTTGATGTCCAGGACTCATGATTTCTGGAGCAGAGGGTCTCATGGATGTTGCTGGGGAAAAACANCTCCAACACTTCCATGTCCTTCCTGTGCTGGGGGCTCCAGAACTGTGCACAGTACTCCAGATGGGGTCTGATGAGAGCAGAGTAAAGGAGGATAATCCCCTCACTTGCCCTGTTGGCCACACTGCTCTTGATGCAGCCCAGGACTCAGTTGGCTGTCTGGGCTGCATGCTGGGCTGGGAGGAGCTCTTTGGTGCCTGTGGGGCACAGGATAAGTTCATTCATCTTTCAGTTCAAAGCACCCAAAGTCTCAGAATCAGGACTGAATAGCAGCTGGCCAAGGTGGGGCTTTTATAGTTGTTGTCAAGGGCATATGTATAACCTGGGGTATGGCCTAAGTGTGTGAGGACACTTGAGGGCACAAGATATCTGCAGAATATGTTGAAGGCCTTGAGTGTTTGGCATGATTAACATCTATGGTCATGCTTCAGGCTGGATCCTAGCACATACTGTGCTGTCAGTTGCGCTGAGTCTCCTTTTTGGAGAGAAATAATTTTGTTGCTCCAGAAGAAGCCAGCCAGCAGGTGTTTGGATCAAGAGACCAAAGGTTGGAAATGAAGCAGGAAGGTATCCAAGCTGACAGTGTCAATCCACTCCCAAAATAGACCACATCGAAGAGATTCAGCAAAAAGACCAGGTGAAATTTTTTCGTTTACCTACGCTTTGATTAGAAAAGTCTGTTCTGCAGATGGGCTTAGAAAGGCAAACCTGAACATCACTGGACTAAAGAGAAATTTTATCCAGACTCAAACTATGTGGTTTATGTGGTCCTGTTTAGGGCAGTTCAGGCAAGGATGCTGCTATGTAAATATTCTAAAGCAATGCCTTCAGACTGTGAATCCCATCTCTGAATCCCATGGTCTGCTGACCAGGAACAGGTAATGAAACCTTGAATTATTGATCCCTCTCCCTCCCCATCTTTTCTCTCTCATTCCTTTTTTTTTTTTTTTTTTTCTTGCTGGCTTAGATTTTGACTCTGTGAAAATTTTCAGGGAAATTTTATTAACCTCTGGTGACTCAGAGTGCCTGCCCCAGCTGCAACTAGGGACTAGAGGCTAATTTACAGCTCAGACTTGCTTCTCTGAGATCTGGTCCAGGCAGCTGCTGAGCTTCCCCAGAGTCCAGGGTTATGCAAGGTCTTTAGAGCCATTTCCACAAGAAGCAGCTGCTCACATCCTGCAGCTCCTACCCCCTTCCATCCATGGGAACACAGAGCTGCACCCAGCTCTGGTGATGGGAAGTAACATACTTCTCTCTACCTTGACTAAACTGCAGGCAGGGATACTACAAATCCTTCAGCTTCTGGCCTCTGAGGTTACCTTTACTTTTCCTGGATGCACCTGGAAATTGTGAGGAATTTTGTGCTAGGACCATCAGTCCATAGACTAGCCCTGTCACTAGTTCAGCACCTGCTTGTTCTCCTTGACGGTTTGCCCAAGGTTTTTGCAGACAGCAGAATAACAATGTAAGTCTCAAGCCCCAAGTCCATCCAGTCTCTGAACCTTCTTTTTAACCTTCCTGTTAACCCTGAATCTCCTCTGGCATGTCCTTTGGGCAGTGACTACAAACACCATGAAATCTCTCAACTTAGTAATGAGAGAGAGAGCTATACATTAAGTTCCCTCCCTGATTGATGCTAAGCTCAGGGCTGTATTTGTATTTCTATTATTATTATAGTTGGAGTCACTGGAAATTGGGGCAATTATTTTCTGAGAAAGCACTTGTAAGTTCATTAAAGTCAAACAAACAACCCCAGCAATTAGGGAAAGTAAGAGACTAATTCCCAGTAGCTTGGGAAGCTGCTTTGAGGGTGGGCTCTGCAGCAGCAATCTTCAGGCCCAGCACAGTCTCACATTTTGCCACTGCAAGGGTGGACAGGGAAGGGGAGGCATGGAGCTGAAACCCAGGGTGGAAAGAAGGCTCACTGTGAGGAGCTAGTCTGGTACATCAGGAGACTGGGGGAGGGAGAAGACAGAGCTCAGAGAGAAGTAAAGAAATGAGTGCAGATGAAAGGGAGGAACAAAGGAAACAAATGGAGAAGAGGAAAGAAAATGTGAGGGGAAAGGTAAAACCTGTCCAAAGACAAGGTACTAAATGGAAGAGGGGCAAATAAATAGGAGGCACACAGGAGAAGAGACACAGAGGGAGAGTGCAAAGGAGTGAGAGAGAACCACTGATCCACATCCAAAGGGTGTGACAATGGGAAATAGCAAGAAAAAACAGGCAGCTAAATAGCCAAGCAGGGTCTCCTATAGCAGATATGCTTGACTGACTGTGTCACAGCTGAAAGAGGTGTTGGTAGTGCTCTCATCTGTTCACACCAACTTGCTGCACAACGCTGGCTGTCATTTCTGTGAGCACTGGGCTAGCAGTGGTCCCAAGGACCCTGCACCAGACTCTTGACAGTGGAGCTGGCCCTGTCAATAAGCAGGCTGATTTGGATGTGGGTGAGTTAATTTGTGACAGCTCTGGGCTGAGTCTTTCCTGCTCCTTCCCCGTCCTCCACAGTGGAGGGTGGAAGGTGAGATGGAGCAGCTTCTCCAAAACAGTATGAAGGAAACCCATGTGGGGAATGCAAGTTGTTCAGTCCTATGCCTGTAGCAACCTGTCACCCTACTTGTAAAATTTAAAGGGTGATGCTTACTCTGCCCTTAAAACTTGAAGTTTTGCTCCAGTGCTGCAGTTCAGGAAAGGTGCTCTCATGAATATCCTATTCAATTATCACAGATCACTCCATCAGCCATGCTCATGTCAACTAAGGCTTCAATAAGTGTGCTGGTTTAAGGCTAATTGGAATATTTTAATAGAGAAAATTATGTTACAGGCTGTGAAAGGAAAACAATGGTGATATCTACTTCACTCATAGGCTTGCTGTGATGCTTAAGAAAGAACCCAAAACAAAAGATAAGACAGTTGGGCTTGTCACGGGCTCAGGGATACACTGTCTGGGGCTACCCTGCAACTTCTGGCTTCTTCTCTCCGACAAATTAATTTCACTAATCACTTTTCTTCTAACTCCTCCTCTGGCCGATCCTCAAAACCTTGGGGTAAGGTATAGGGGTGGGGAGAAGGTGGAAGGGTGGTTGGGAGCCCCTCCTGGGGTCTCTGATTTCTGGGAGGGGAGTTGTGTTTCTGTATTACCTTTACCTTGTATATTTCTGTAAATATTCCTGTATATAGTGTATATATCTGCTTGTATATTGTGCTGAGCTGTAAATATAGCTTCATCTAAACTTCCAGCTGACTGAGTTTTAGCCTGGGTCATTTTACAAAGTGTGGGGGGGCGGGTAACTCCCTAACCCATATCAATAAGGAAAATGCTTTGGCTATGCGCAAGCCTCCTCTGTCTTCCCACACTGCTCTACAACGAGCTCCTGCACCACACCATCTGGACAGTGATGTTTCTACAGGACCTTTCACCCCCTACCACTTGACACCTAGCACCTACACAGAGAAGAAAAGGTTCCTCTCCTTCTGAACTGCAGCTACATACAGCAGTTGAACTTCAAGAGGTACAGGAGTGTGTATACCACCTGAAAGGACAGGTGAGATGAAGAAGCCAGTGACCAGGATTCTTGATTAGGATCTGGCAAGGACAATAAAGTCAGCACTACCTTTCTTACTGTTCATTATCCTCCAAGTCAGATCTTTGTCTCCTGTTTTCCTAATCTCATGAAAGAGAGCCTAACACACAACCCCACCTTTAGCCAACAGCTTCCCCATTCCCCAAGGAGCAGAGTATAATCTTTCAAATCACCAGGGATGCCACTAGAAAAACTTAAGTTACCAGAGCTGCAGGTGTGTGCAATTTGATAAACTGTCTCTAAACCAGCTTTGCCTAACATATCCTTTCTCACAACCTCTTCAGCTTTTGTTCCAGATAGACCAATCCCACATCTCAACTGCAGAACTGTTGTGTGTACTAGGATCTTGTATCCTCAAAGTACAAGAACCCACAGCAAAGGTTTCTACCTATCGGTATAGACTCCATCTCCTCACTGAAGTAGCTGAGTCTTTCTCAGCTTCTGTATATGATGAGTTCAATGTGTCTTGCTGGCATGGTCTTTCCTTACCAGCCAGGACTGGCTCTGTTGGCTCTGCTTCTTGCTCTGTAGGATTACCTGTTCTTGCTAACACCAGCCCCAGCTCCACTAGGACAGGATGTCAGCTGCAGAGAATGACCGTGTTGGGTGCTGGCTCTGATCTTCATGGAAGCTCAATTTACTGATTTGTGTTGTGGATCTTCACACCTGTCTGGGCTTGACTGACCCAGAGACACCCCTCATGCATCCATATGTACTTTTACCTCTGGATTGTCCTGGCCATTCTCTCTGCCCATCTTTATTTCAGTGGTACCACTGATCATCGAATCATAGAATCAACCAGGTTGGAAGAGACCTCCAAGATCATCTAGTCCAACCTATCAGCCAGCAATCAACTAGATTGCTGATGTTTGCTCCACAGATCTTCTGCAAAGCAGCTGACAGGGCTCTCACAACAGCATGTCTATGAACTCACCAGAAGCAATGAGTAAGCCATGAACCCGTCTTATGGATTGGAATTCTTCACAGTAACAGCATGTCTTACATGCCAGACACCTTGCAGAAAACCTTTTGTAAAATCACCATTGACCTCTCTCATTCCTTTTATGTATTTAAAGTACAAGCAGAGAAAGAAAAGAAAACCCCTATCTCCTCCCTCCTTCATCATTAGATCAGGTGAGCATGGGAAGAGTTAAACCTACTTTTAAGATATCAAATACAGGAGACAAATCATTGTTCCCTTAAAGACTGCTGATTTAGAGCATGTGCTGGTTTGAGGCTAATTGGAATATTTTAATAGAGAAAATTATATTATAGGCTGTGAAAAGAAAACAATGGTGATGTCTGCTTCACTCATAGGCTTGCTGAGATGTTTATGAATTCAAAACATAGATAAGCCAGTCTCTTGGACACAGCGTCTTGGGCTGTCTAGCAGCTTCTAGCCTTCTCCTCTCTGCCGAGTAACCTTACTAACCACTTTCCTTCTAACCCCCCTGGCCCATCCTCCAAACTCACCTTGCATGTAAGGCAAACCTTGGGATAAGGTATAGGGGTGGAAAGAAGGTGGAAGGGTGGTTGGGAGCCCCTCCTGGGGACTCTGATTTCTGGGAGGGGTGTTGTGTTTCTGTATTACCTTTAACTTGTCTATTTCTGTAAATATTCCTGTATATAGTGTATATATCTACTTGCATATTGTGCTAAGCTGTAAATAGAGCTTCATTCCTTAACTTCCAGCCAGCTGAGCCTAGTCTGAGTGATTTTACAAAGTGTGGGGGGGCGGGGAACTCCCAAACCATCACAGAGCAAAATGTGAGGAAAATCTAGACCATCTCTCTCTAATCCTCCTATTCCAAAGTCTGTGCAGCTTATTATCAAATGGTTGTTCTGAGGTCTTACTAGAAGCTCAATGGGATGTCAGATGATGGTGCAGCACACAGCACTTCAGGGCATGGTTTAATGGCCATGGTAGTCTTATGTTGATAGTTGGACTCAATGATCTCTGAGGTCTTTTCCAACTGAAACAATTTTATGGTTCTATGATGAAAGTGGAGTGTAATTTCATTGATTACAATGACCTTTTCACTCGGGATGACTTCTACAAATTCTCTGTGATCTGCTGCTCCAAACAACTTGTGAAAGGAGACATTGTTACATTCTAGAAGGACTCTGAACCCTATTGAATTAGTATTTGCAGCAGTGCCAGAGCTTGGGATCCATGTTGCTGTAGCAAGGTAAAGTGTTAAGCAATATTTAAGCTGTGCTCTTATCTATTACCTCCTGCCAGTGCATCATGAGAACATCCTGAAAGGAAGCATAAATTTCTGTTAAATCCTGAAAAGATCTCCAGAGGAAATCTGTATGACACAGCTTCTTTCATCCAAGAGCCTGGGCTTGACTGACTGAGACCATGCCCAGTTTGTGTAACTCCCATGTTTTCCAAGGTAAAAGTGATAAATTTGGCCTGTGTTTGCAGCTGTCACTCCTGAGTGGCACGCTGCCGAAGGCATAATGTCGTGCTATACCCCTCTCCCATCCTTCAGGTAGGGCTGTCACCAGAGTACAGACACAGCTTTGATTGGAAAGATCCCTTGGGACCACAGGCAGCTGAGCAGAAGACCCAGTAGCCTCAGGGCTTAATCACTTATTCTAGAGACTGGCACTGAGCTATGGGAAATGCACATGTGGCTTTGAGCCATTTTGTTTCCTACTTTGCTTCTCTACTGTATACAACCCTATTGAAAAGGGAAAGGGGGAGGCAAGCCTGCAGTGCATGCTGTGGTAGACCCTTTGTGGACACTCTTAAATTGCTGCTACAAAGACCTCCAGCCAAAAGGAACATGCTGAATAGATGTGCTAGGGAAAAAGCCACAAGTGTTTGGATTTGCCATTTATAGAGGCTACTATATCACAGCCCCATTGAAGTAGTCACCCAGAACTTCTCCTAAGCTTCCTGCTGCAGGAAAGCTGCTGGCTCTTTCAATTTTTTTCCACTCCCTGGTCTTCCCATCTTTAAGTTGCTATTAAAAAGGGGTTTCAATAAGTCTTAAACATCTTGGTCCTAACATCTTCTGCCTTCTTTCATTTGTTCATCCAGGAAACGTGGCAGCAGCCTCAAGCATTGTGCATTGTAATGTGTTTTCCCCAGGCACACCGTTTAGATCACTCTGTATCTAGTGCATTTGCAGCACAACCATACTGTACATCCATGTACCCCTTGAGCCCTCCCCATGAAGGGCTTTACTCAGCAGTCCTCCTGACAGAGAAGCTGAGGGAAAAGGGATTTCTGGCAAGGAAAAGCGAATGGCTGGGTAGGCAAGGAACACAAAGCTCATTCCACTTCTTTCTGCTCTGCTACAGATGTGATACAGGAAGAGAGTTTCTATATTGAGAACTTCTAAGTTCCTGCAGTAAGAACCTCAGGATCTCATGCAAAGCCAGACAGAAAGCACTGGGAAGTACAGACAAGATGATTTAACACCAGAAAACATGCAGTGTTTTCTCTTGTCTCAGTATGGGCCAGGTCACACTACACAGATTTCTCACACACTGAAGAGCAAATAATTAGAAATCTTCAGGGTCCTCTAGGCCTTCCCTGTACATTGCAGCAGGGCTGGGTTTCTTCACAGAATCACAGAACTTTAGAGGTTGGAAGTGACCTCCAGAGATCATCCGAGTCCAACCTCCCTGCCAAGGCAGAAGCCCCTAAGGTAGTTCGCACAGGAATGCATCCAGGCAGGTTTTGAAAGTTTCCAGAGAAGGAGACTCCACAACCTCTTCGGGCAGCCTGTTCCAGTGCTCCATCACCCTCACTGTAAAGAAGTTTCTTCTCATGTTGAGGTGAAACCTTCTATGTTCCAGTTTGTAGCCGTTGCTCCTTGTCTTATTGCTGCTGACCAGCAAAATGAGATTGGCCTCAGTCACTTCACACCCACCCCTCTGATATTTGTGTACATTGATCAGATCTCCTCTCAGTCTTCTCTTCTCCAGACTAAACAGCCCCAGATCTCTCAGTTTCTCTTCACAGGAGAGATGCTCAAGTCCCCAAATCATCCTCATGGCTCTCTGCTTGGCTCTCTCCAGCAGGTCCCTGTCTCTCCTGAACTGGGGAGCCCAAAATTGGACAGAGTATTCCAGGTGTGGTCTCACCAGAACAGAGTAGAGGGGGAGAAAAACCTCCCTAGACCTGCTGGACACACTATTCCTGATGCACTCCAGGATTTCATTGGCTCTCTTGGCCACAAGGGCACATTGCTGGCCCATGCAGAACTTGCTGTCCACCAGGACTCCAAGGTCTGTCTCCACAGAGCTGCTTTCCAGCAGGGCAGCCCCCCAACCTGTACTGGTGCCTTTAACCCACCCTGAAAAAGCAGTGCTTTTCACCAGTCATGGGACTTCACCCCCAAAGACGATTCTCTGAATTTCTCTAGCCTAGAGCTTGCAATCTGACCGCTGCTGCTAAACCACTACCACTAAACCATGTTGCTAAACATCACATCCACCTGTCTTTTAAATATTTCCAGGGGTGGTGACTGCACCACTTCCAGTGTTGTTAACCCTTTCTATGAAGGAATTGTTCCTAATATCCAACCTTAACCTTCCCTGACACAATTTGAGTCTGTTTCTTCTCATTCTATCACTTGTTGCATGTGAGAGAAGACCAACCCTACCTCACTCCAACACAGAATCATAGAATGGTTTGGGTTGGAAGGGACCTCAAAGATCATCTAGTTCCAACCCTCTGCCAGTGACACTTCCCACTAGAACAGGTCGCTCAAGACCTCAACATCCCTTGAGGTAGTTGTAAAGGGCAATGAGATTTCTCCTCAGCCTCCTCTTCTCCAGACTAAACAACCCCAGTTCCCTCATCCATTCCTCCTAAGACTTGTGTTCAAGGCCTTTCACCAGCTTAGCTGCTCTTCTCTGGACACACTCCACGACCTCAATGTCCTTCTTGCAGTGAGGGGCCCAAAACTTTACACAATACTTGAGGCATGGTGTCACCAACACCAGGCAGAGGGGGACAATCCCATCTGTGAAACTGCTGGCCACACTATTCCTGATACAAGCCAGGATGCCATTGGCCTTATTGTCCCTCCAAGCACTCACTGGCTCATATTCAGTGAGCTGTAGAGCAACGCCTCAAGGTCTTTCTCTGCTGTGCAGCTCTCCACTCTTCCCCGAGCCTGTAACATTGCATGGGGTTTGTTTTGGCCTGAGTGTAGCATTCAACACTTGACCTACTTGTTCTACCTACTTGATCCACTTGTTCTACTAAGAAATTACTAAAACGTCTCCCCAGCTTTAATGAATAATGAAACACTATACTCACAAAAATAATAATTAGCAATATAACTAAAAATAAATCAGTGTGTGGATCAGACTCCCAAAGGCAGTAGGAATAGCTGCAGTTATGAACATAGTTGGTGCCAAAAATAGTTAAGCACTTAGGGGACAAAAAAAGAAGAAGAGAAAACAAAAATCTTTGGGGAACTTATGAATGGCCAAGTATCCTATAGATAGATACCAATCCACACAGATTGTTACATGCAGTCCCAAGTCTGACCATTTCCTGTCAGCCTCCCCCAAATGCTACTCAGCGCATTCAGGAGCTCTCTGAGGATGTCAAGAAGTTGGGTAGCTGGAGCAGGCTAGGACAAAAAAGACAGAACGGAAGGATGTCAAACATTTTCCAGAGGTTCTCCAAGAGTTTCCATCTGGGCTTCTATTGTCCAAATGGTGAGCTTCCAGATGAAGAAAGAGGTGGCTTCTGTGAGAAAGAGGCAAATGCAAAAGGATTTATGATGATGACAACCACTATTATTTCTACATTGTTAGGATATCTCTCCCTTGTGGTTTCAGGAAAGGAACAATGAAACAAGCAACAGGAGTCAAGAGAATGGGAGTGTGCTGAATACAATAAAGGACACAGGCAACACACTGGTTTACAATGGAAAAACAATTCAGATACTAAAGGAATCAACTTGCTTTTCCTAGCACCATTTCTTGGTAGAAATACATAGTTCTTGCCTCTTCAGGAAGCCACAGAACAAGGCTGGGTCTTGCCAGTTCAATTTACTGACCCATTAACAATAACAGTACTAAGACACATCAATGGAGTTAAGCAAATTGCAGACCTGCTCAAATGAAGCAAAGATTATGGCATGCAAATGTCTACACTATCTGGCCAGGTGATGTCATTAGATTTACTCTGCTATTCAGACAAACTGGTCACTCAGCCATGGAAACAGACAGAAATCATGCAAATTCCATCACAGTGAATGAGTACCTGTCTAAAATTTTTAATTTTTTAATTTTTTAATTTTTTTTTTTTTCTTTCTTTTGGTAACTCTTTCGTTATTCTCCTTCCCAGTCAGAGAGGAAATGGTATTGTATAACTCTCACAAACTGCATGGCACAAACACACACATACACACATATATATAAACACGGTGGAGTGAGTAATTTGCAAGAAATTGACTACCTTAAGTCAGTTTGCATAATCAATTCACTAAATCCTGCTGAAGTTCGAACAGAAATGAAGCCTAGATACAGAATATTTTCAAACAGGTTAAATTCAACAACAGTCATTTGATTCCTTCCAAGAAGAATGACTTACGAATGCATAAACACTTTCTGCAACTCTTTCAAGATGAGGTTTTGGGATCAGCCTAATCCCAAATATGAGAGTAATATCTGAGAGTATTCAGTGTAGAACTGGAGCACCTATTGGGGCTTTCAGGTAAANCCCAACACTGAGCCCTAAGGAACAGACATTTTGATCTTAGTGGAAAGTAGAGGAAAAATGTTTCCACCTGTTTCATTTTGGTTGTAAAAGCAACTATTCTGAAGCCTGAATAAAACACAACATATCTCCCCAAGATGCCTGCTTTTCAGATTGTACTCTCACAGCACTTTACAAACTTTCATGAATTATTAACATTTTAGTACACATTCCTAAGCTTTAGCTCTAGTAGGTCAACATAAACTTGATTGAAAGAAGAATTAAAGGTCCACAATTTAAGGAACAAATGGTGAGATCCTGACAAATGCCTACTCACCTTAATCCTATTTAAACCAGGGAGAATTAAGCACTAAAGCCCTTTGAAAATCTTGCTAGGTCCCTGCCTATAAAAATCTTATTTGTTAGGACAGTTCTGCAAGCTACCTGATACCACCCTGTCACTATTTGGAAATAGGCTTGTAAATATCTACTGAAAGATTGCAAAGTAGAACAGTGGAGCTTAAAGTAGCCTTCAAGTGTTAGTTGAAAATCTGAGTATTTGAAGCTTAGGAAACTTGGAGGTATAAAAGGATTACACTAAAATCCCGGTCCTATTTTTTTGCAGTTGGAAGCTGGAAAATTAAAATGCAGGAGCCAGAGGCTTGGCAAAGGAGAACAGAAGATCCCAGGGGTAGGGCAGATGGCTGTCCTACAGCACTGTCCTATCTTTGCTGCTGAATTCCTCTGTTCTCATGGCCCATACTTTTCACAAGATGATTCCTAGTGGCATGTTCTGCATGTCTGAGTAGCTGGCTTTGGACTGATTTGAAGCAGTGCTGAGCATTCAGAGCTGCAGCTGGCAGTAAAGGAAGATGTTTTCAGATATGTGCAATCAAAAATACAAGCTACTAATAAAATTCAGGCCTTCTTTTTCTCAAATTCGACACATAATATTAGAGAGTCCTGCTGGCCAACCTGTCTCATTGTGCCTCAGTTGGCCATCTGCAAAAATGGAGTAAAAATGCTCAGTTATCTCACTTTGGTATTGCAAAGATTTACTAAGTAATGTTAGGGATGTGCTCAGAACCACAAGACAGCCCCAGGAGAAAATTAGTATTTCTGATTTCAGAGCAGAGTTTGAATAGTATTTATTGAATGAAGCTGTGGAGTCACATGTTGACTTATTAGGAGAGAACAAAACACTGAATAACTGCTCATTAAGTCAGCACTGCCCATTCTGTGACCTGCATGCAGGAGGAATCCCTGGAAATTAAAATACGATGCACTCCTGTGTACTGAAAGACATTTGCAAGAGGAGACCATGCTGAGGTTCCACAGGCAACTGCATTTCCAGTACTGCCAATTTTTTAACATCCTTAATAACTTCCTTCTAACATAGTATCTCTGTGGTCTTTTTCACACATAAACCAGCTCATGTTGCAGCTGAACCAGAATGGTTCACATTGGAAGGAACCTTAAAGATCTAGGTCTAGATCTGAAGGTCTAGTTTCAACCCTCCTGCTATGGGCAGGGACACCTCCCAATAGAACAGGTTGCTCATTCAGCCTATCTTTGAACGCTTCCAGGGTTAAAGCCTCCACAACCTCCCTGGGTTACCTGTTTTAAGTGCCTTAGTGCCCCCATTGTAAAACTTCTTCCTAATGTCTAATCTAAATATAGCTTCTTTCGTTCTGAAGCTGTTACACTTCATCCTGTCACTACATGCCTTTGTAAAAAGTCCCTGTCCATCTGTGCCATAGAACCCTTCAAATACTGGAAGGCTGCTATAAGGTCTCTCCAGAGCTTTCTCTTCTCCAGGCTGAACAACCCCAACTTTCTCAGCCTGTCTTCACAAGAGAGGTGCTCCAGCCCTCTGATCATCTTTGTGGCCCTCCTCTGAACATGCTCTAAGAGTTTCACGTCCTTGTGTTGAGGGCTCCAAAGCTGGACACGGTAATCCAGGTGGAGTCTCATGAGAGTGAAGAAGAGGAGAATCACCTCCCTTAACCTGCTAGCCATACTTCTTTTGATGCAGCCCAGGATACAGTTGGCCTTCTGGACTGTAAATGCACATAGATAGCTCATGTTAAGCTTCTAATCATCCCCAAATCCTTCTCGGAATTGCTCTTCTATTCATTCTCCTCCCAGCCTGTATGGTGCTTGGGATTGCCCCAACCCATGTACAAGACTTTGAAGTCTAAACCTATTTCCACTCCTAGTAGTGTAAGATAATTGAAATTTTACCCAGATTCCACTTTCCAAAATGCAAGTAACTGCATCATGGGAGCTCAAACCTCTTCACCTTAGGAAAAAAAACCTCACCACTTTGCAATGTCCAAGAGATGTCAAGACCCTACTCAGTACCATAGATTAGGATTTTTTCAAGTGTATCTCTAGCAGAAAATAACAATGGCTCTGCAGGATCCCTGCACCCAGTGTGGGATGGGGTGAGGCTAGGTGCCCAGCTGAGTCACAGATTCACAGAATATATCTGTTTGGAAGAGTCCAAACCTTCAACAGAGCACTGAAGGGTCAGCACTAAACCATGTCCCCAAGTGCCAGGACCACACACTGCTTGAGCACCCCCAGGGATGGTGATCCCATTACTGCCCTGGGCAGACCATGCCAATGTTTGATAACCCTTTCAGTGAAGAAATATTTCCTGATATCCAGCCTAAACCTCCCCTGGCACAGCCTGTAACCATTTCCTACAATCCTGTTGAGTCCCAGAGCTTGTATGGAGCTGTTTGCCTCTGAAGTATGTGAGAGATCTGAAATATCTCCCACATGTATACTCTGAAGTGTACTCTGAAATATCTCCCATATGGAGATACTGAAAAAAGATTAGTCCTAACACCAGCAGCGTGCTGCCAGTAATATTAGGTATCTCCACTGTGGTAGCCATGTTTCAATTGTTCAGTATCTGCCTGTGGCTTAAAAGCCACAAGTTGGCCATCCTTGAATTAGGGGAGGCAGGATTATTAGTGGAAAACAAAACAATTTTCTTAGCAAAAAATAAATTCATAGAAACTACATATTATCTGGCAATTTAATGAGTGCACTGTTACTGCATCAGGGAAAAACCCTCTAAAGATTAATCATTTAATATGTACAAAAAGCCATTGAACAGAGAATTACTTTGTTCAAAGGATCCATTATATCCTTGCCTAGTTTTCAGCAGCTCAATGGCAACCCCACAACATCAGAGCTGGAATAGTAGGGGTGCTGCAGGGCAAAAGCACAGGGTGTTGATACAAGTGGAGCAAAGGAGTGACAGAAATCCTGGTCAGCATTTTTCTCTGCTACCAATTGCTATTTCACTGCCACTGGCAGTAAACTGACCTCCTGTTCACACCACAGTACTTGAAATTTGTGGTTTTTTTTTTAAAAACTGTGCCCATCTCCAATTCTGATTAGCTTCTCCAAGCACTTCTGCATCGCTCAGAGTTTTCACAAACAAATTTCCAAATGGCAGAATGACTCTGTATGGTACCCCTCAGAAGTACTCAGCATACTCTCTCATCTGCTGCACCTGACAGCAGGAAAAGCTTAGAAGCAAGTACCCAAGAGAGAAGTTGAAAAACCAGAGGTTGGGGGTATTGGTAGCACTGATACCATAGCTGTGTGAAGCTGCAATGCAAGGAGTCATATATGAAAGATGGGGCTGGATATGAGCAGGCAGAGCAACACGAGCACATTTTGCCCTCTGCAAGGACAGGTCAGG
Source organism: Ramphastos sulfuratus (assembly GCA_013399055.1). Lineage (NCBI taxonomy): Eukaryota > Metazoa > Chordata > Aves > Piciformes > Ramphastidae > Ramphastos > Ramphastos sulfuratus. Next base: position 30,941 of record WBNM01012769.1, on the reverse strand, counting down.
ATGACAAAAGAAAGCAAGCCCTGCCGATGGGGCCATTTACTGCACTTCACAGGACAGGAAAGCTGTCCTTAGCTTGGTAAGGCTCCTTCAGTTCTGTAGTGGGTGCTTACAAGTTCCAGTACTGTCTGGTTGGGCCAATGCTTCTCCTTCTCCTTCTTCTCTGCCACTGGAGCCACACATTTGTAGTTCCTTGCAGGGTTATGCTTAGTGGCTTCTGACAAAATTATCTCCTGATCTAGTCCAGTGCCTTTTCCCCCACCCCTTTAATTTCTGTGCTGTGGCAGTGTACACTTCCATGACAAAGCCACAGAAACACTGCCTGAAATCCAGTTTGATTTGGGAGCAGCAGAGACTACAAAATCCCCACCACCTCACAAAAGCTAACATAAGACTTACATCTCCAATATCTTTTTGGCAAATACACATCAAGTTTGGCCCAGAGAGACAACCACACATTCACACTGCAAAGTCTGCTTCTTCCCTACAATGACAACCTTTCCACTTCCACTCTTAATTGGCAGAGTGACAATGTCCTTCCTCCAGATCTGCCAATAGGACTTATTCCTTTGGGCACTTACATTGCCTCCATGAAGTATCTCTCTGGATCACTCCATCCTGACCATCAACTCTGTATCTGTACTGACAGACAGAGGTTTAACTCCAGAGGAGCAGGAGGAGAATCTTAAGCAGTCATGGATAAGCAATCTCAGCAGAAGGTCCTCAAAACAGAAGAGAGGGTATCCTCATAAGACATAGGCTTCAAGACATAACTAGCAATTAGATTTGTCTCAAGACAAGATACATAAGCAGTCTGTAAGAAAAGTTGTGCCTGTGAATTCCTTTTTTTCCCAAGATTTCTGAATTTCTGTACGGGGATTTCTATATTTCAATTTCAGTCTCCACTGAGAAAATCTCTCCCTTGAGCACATTAGGTTGTTTTGTACTCCCCTGGGAGAACTAAATGTCATTCTGGGGGTAAACTTTGTTCTGAGGGTAATTCATGGACGCAGAGGACTAGGAGGTAACACATCAGTTGAACAGCATTTATCATATGTGGCAATGGTGGGAAAAACTCCCATATGTGCCTGGCCAGAAAACTGCATCCAGCTGTATGCACTACAGATTTGAGGGAGGCAACATAGACATTCAGAGAGTCTCCACAATAAGAGCATTCAGACTAGGGAGAAATCCCAGGCAGACTCATAAATAAAAATGTGTGACCATGTATCACCTAGGTTCTTGCTGACCTCTGCTCTGACCTCTTTCTCCATCCTGGTATGGAGTTTGTTTTCCAGATAGACAACCTTTCCCAGTGCAAGCAGAACCTCTCCACCTAAAGATCCTCCAGGGCAGCAAGCGAGTGCCTAAACTGCATATGAACAGCATCCAGGTCAGGAAATAGGACCTGTGATAACATAGAACTGCTTGCTTCCTCAAATCTCCCTTGCTCCCTCAAATCTCCATCTCAGCACTTCCTTGTGAAGTCCTGTAGGCAAAAGCACATCCTGCTCACATAGACACAAAGTTACTGGAAAATAAAGCAAATAAATTATTTGCCTTACTCAAGCTATTTCTTCCAGGTGAGGAGGAGGGAGAGGAAGTAGAGAGGAACAAACTCATACCTCTTTTTCAATCATTTTTATCTATATTAATTAAGGCAAGGTATGTGAATACTACTTTAGAAGCTATTGGTTGTATATAGAGAAAACAGACAGAATGACTTTGGCAGATAATTCCATTTTCTTCTGTGCCTCAGTTTCCTCACATATAACAGGAATAATAAGAAGACTGTTTCAGGCTTGATTTGTTAAGGATCTAAGCTGACATCACCAATTAAAAACATAGTACTAGTTTCACTGATAACACATCTGGCTCATTTTTGCCCAATTATTTTGCAACTCATCACTCACAGGCACAAGTATAAAGTAGCATGACTCAAATAAAAAGCCTTTCTTACAAGCATCTTTCTGGGCACATGGTATGAGGATTAAGAAGAAATTTTAAAATGCAGACTACTTCTGAAACACTGCTTTAACTCCATTGTGCCTAACAATAGTCACAGAATCACAAAATCATAGAACGGCAGAAGATATCTCCAGAGATATTGAGTCCACTCCACCCTGCCAAAGCAGGATCACCTAGGGCAGGTCACAAAGGAACACATCCAGGTGGGTCTTGAAAGTCACCAGAGAAGGAGACTCTACAACCTCTCTGGGCAGCCTGTTCCACTGCTCCAGCACCCTTATAGTGAAGAAATTTTTCATCATGTTGAGGTGGAACTTCCTGTGTTGCAGTTTGTATCTACTATCCCTTGTCCTTCCACAGGACACCACTGGCCCTATCTTCTTGACATCCAACCCTTTAGATATTGATAAACATTAATAAGATCTTCTCTGAGTCTTCTCTTTTCCAGGCTAAACAGCCCCAGGTCCCTCAGCCTTTCCTCACAAGAGAGATATTCCAGTCCCTTAATCATCCTCACATCTCTCTATTGGACTCTCTCTAGTATATCCCTGCCTATTTTCAAGTGGGGAGCCCAGAACTAGACAAAATGTGGTCTCACCAGGGCGGAATAGAGGGGGAAGAGAACCTCCCTTGACCTACTGGTCACACTCTTAATGCATGCCAGGATACCATTGGCCTACTTGGTTACAAAGGCCCATTGCTGTCCTGTGACTTTACCTTTTTAAAATCTATCCATTTATCTATTATTATTATTACTATTGCAAGTCTCCCCTACTCCAGTTACTACAAAGGATGGAAAGAGCTCACTGAGTGCATAGTGATTCAGGATTTTCCTGTTATCCTAATTTCAGGCATGACAAAGTGCCTTATTTGCCACACATCATTGAAACCCATCACTGAATGCAGAAAACTAATTTCTTCATAGTCTTTTTCTGTGGTGCTATTTTGTCATAATATCTCAGTGATTCAGCAGCCTTAATGGATGTCCTTCCAGGGAGGCAGGTGGGGTTGTTACCTCTATTGTACACTGTGAAATCAGACACAAAGAGGCTAAGGTGAAAATGGCCAAAGCACCCACTAATTTTGGGTCCCCAATTTGTAATATCTTAGATGAGCATTCCCCCAGCTCTGTGTGTGTTGAAAGCACAACTTCAAACAATACTGGCTCTGCACTTCTGCCAGTCAGACCCCAGATGTCTCAAACTGAGAACACACCAATTAGTGGCCACCCATGGAAAACCTCATTTATATAGGTTTTTCCTATCACAGAGAAACTTGTGGCAAAAGGCAGGAAAATGCCTAATTCTTCGGGGCACTATTCAATTGTAAAAACATGAGGCCATTCTTCTGGTTTTGAACAGCCTCTTGCACAATTCAATACATAACCTTCATCGGTGGCAGTAAATGAAACAGGAGACCTATAGAAAACACCTTCGTTTATGGTAAAACTCATTCAACCCCTAAGCATATTCTATTCTGTGCACTGAATGAGACAAAGATCCTGTTGACAAAAGCCCACCAGTATTTGATCTTGTAATTAAGGACCACATCATTATGCCTACATGTGAGAGAAGACAAATTACAGATGGATAGGCAACACTGTTAATTAATTCTCTGTATTCTAAGTGTTTGACTTTGAAAACTCGATGCATGCTTAACGAAAACATTTAATCTCTTATTTTAAACACATAAACTAAAAAGGAAGAAAACAGGATATTTCATCATTTGAAATCATAATGGCTTTCTCTTTCTTTATATTATAAAGGTGCATCTCTTGCTTATTAAATGGTTGCAAAACTCTTTACACTTTCAAAGCTTCACTCATCTGATCTCAACAGATACAGACAAATAACAGAAAAACACAGAGCCTATTTGAAGAGGACTCCTACCAAGAAAATTCTTATCCAAAGAGAGAAGGTCATCAACATTTAATGTAATTAAAAAGATTGTCTTTGACTATCAAAATTTATCTTATCCCCTCAAAACTGAGTAATCCTGATTATAGGCAGGATGTCTGGTTCCCCCTCTTGTATTGTGTAAAGGCTTTGGAATAATTCAAGGGAGGAGGGTTGTGTGGACTCAGCACCTGATAATGGAAGATACCACAGGCCAGCTTTAGAGCTAATTCTCATACAGCAGCAGCTCTTTGGCAGCATAAGAATATATCCACTGAAAGTGAATATTCTGCCACATCATGTTTTATGCAGTATTCCCAGTAACCACTGGGACACATCATAACAGAACAGAGGGGAATAAGCACTGAAGGTGCGTGCTAGTAGAGGTACAGCACTCCAGCTGGGAATTTCTGAGTGACTACCATATAAATGCTTTGAGACAGTTCATGTCAGGCAGGTAGAAGCAGACACCAACTGATAAATCCTTCTGAGGATTCTCTTCCAAGGATGAGGAAAAGTGGACCTCAGTGTAGAATTCCAGCAGACATCTGTGTTCAGAAGATCAGTGTGAGAGATAAGTTTAGGAAAAGGGTGAGATGCCTTAAGTCCATTAGAAAATATGGGGGAAAGTAGGCAGCTCAGTGTTACAATGCAACAAATAAATGCCTTCTGAAACTGCCCATAGCAACTACTGAAGCATCTAAACTGTCTAGATTTAGGCATCCTGGTCTGATTATCAGGAAGGCATCTTTGGTCTTGAATTCCAAGCCCTGAAGTCCTCCTCAGAAAGAGACAGCTATAGTTCCTCTCTGATAGCATGCAATAGATAGGTATTTATCTAGTATCTCAATGGGGAGCCTAGCCTCCCTAAACTACAGGAGATGTTGATTTAACTCTCTACTGTACATGAAAATATCTCCAGTCTTACTTTCCTCCTACACAAGTCTGTTTAGAGTATGCTGCTCCTAGCTTTTCCTGCTTAAGCTCTTGGGCTTTTTCCATGGAAGAATTAAATAAGCATGAGGCCAGAGACACAGACAGCACAGAAGTAAATACAGCTTTAAAGCCTACTGGTTAAACACTCTTCTGCAAGAGAACACACTGGGTCCAGTTCCTGCTTCAGTGAATATTTGATGCTAATCATACAAAACAGTGTTGAGAGAGCACAAGAGACCATTTAGTCCATCGTCTGGTCCAGAAGTACCTCTTACAGCCCTCCAGTGATTGCAGTTGCTGTAGTTTTCTCAGCTAATCTATTCTAGTGCATCACAGTCCTTTTGGACTCTTCCTGAAGTCCAGTCTGAATCAATCTGACAGCCCACTAAAGACCATTACTCCTTGTTTTATCCACTCTGGACAGAAGAACAGATTATTCCCATTTCCTTGCACTCACCAGTCTGGCACTCTAGCCTTTCTAAGCCTTATTGCTTTCAGGTTAAACAACTCTACAATTATTTAGTCTTACCTCACAAATTGTATTTCCCTTGAACTCCAGCAATTCTCACTATCCCAGTCTGCACCCTCACTGCATCACACCTTCTTAGAGAGCAGTACACGACTAAGGCATGACATTTCAGCTGAGACTTACATGTGTTCATCAGAGCTGAAGGTTTATTACAGCCTGGACTCTCATTTGCACAATCCTATAAGATGATGTTTTCCTTTTTGACACTAGAACGACGTTCTAGACTAATAATGGAATTTATGGTCCTCTAGAGACCCTGTCTCCCCTCCTGAAGGACAGTTAGCTGGCCTGTTGGCTCCCATGTACAGCTGGCAGCAGATTATTAATCATTCTCAAGGAGAACACTGTATGTTTGCTCAGATGCTACTCAAATCTGAGCCTTGCCTTGACAAGATTATCTTGAATTCCACTATTTTGCACCAGCCTATACCTGGTTCCTACTATATGCAGATTAAAAAAAAAAATAATCACAACAAACACAACACTTCCTCTAGCCAATTATCAAGGTTGAAATTAAATTATAAAGCACAATGCTTTTAATGAAAACATGAAGCACTAACAGGCCACAGCTGAAGCTTGTGGCAACTCGATGCAGTCTTCTGTTTTGACAGGAACTCAGCAAGAATTGCTCACTGAGTAGGATTATCTACACCAGTTCTGCATCCCTGCTGTAACATTTTCCTTTGGACTATGTTTCTTCGCTTCACTTACGATAAAAGCCTGTGAGATAATGTCAAAATCCTTACCAATGACAAGGTATGACAACTACTTCCCCTATATCCACAAGGCTTGTTATAGAAGAAAGCTAAATTAGTTTGACATGATCTGTTCTTGACAGATCTGTGCTGGCTCCTAATAATCTCCTTTATTTGATTATTTCCACCAATTTTTTTTCCCCAGGAATGAAGTTAAGCTGAGTAGTCTGTAATTCCTTATCTTCTCCTTGTTCTTTTTCAGCCTTCTGACACCTCATCCAGCCCTCACGAGCGTTCAAAGCATTCAAAGCTCATAGTTCAGAGACTGCTTCCATCAGCTTTGTAAATAAGCTGGGATGATTTGAAGCAACTACCTTATATCAATACATCCTTCTCCTAGACCTTGATCTTCATCCTTTGTGTCTCCTATTTGTTTTGGCAATCAAATTGCAGTTGACCGTATTACTGGAGACATGCAAAATGAGCATAAAGTGCTTTGCTTTATTGAGAATGTAGAACATAAAGCTTTAACCAAAGATCTTCACTCCTCTTCATGACTCTTTAGTCAGGATGATATTCTTTCACTCTCTTGCCCTGCCCCAATCCATATTTTCTTTGTCTGTGCAAAACAGATCAACTTTTCCCGGAAACATTGGTTACAGTATATGTGCTTAATGGCACATTCTCTTGGGAGGAGGTGGTACAGGTCTAATCAGGCAGAGATGGTATATTCACCACATCTCTTGGCAAATGCTTTAATCAAAGTGCTTCTGGATACAAGGAAGATAGTGTATTCTCCTCTTGGATGCACTCTGTGCAGACACTTCACCTGAGTGCTCTGCTGAACTTCCCCATTTTGGCTGTGCAAGGATAGCAAGTGCAATCATAAAATCACAGTATGGGTTGGAAGGGACCTCTGGAGATCATTGAGTCCAACCCCACCCTGCCAAGGCAGTATCACCTAGGGCTGGTCACAAAGGAACACATCCAGATGGGCCTTGAAAGTCTCCAGTGAAGGAGATTCCACAACCTCTCTGGGCAGCCTGTTCCAGTGCACCAGCACTCTTATTTTAAAGGAGCTTTTTGTCACGTTGAGGTGGAACTTCCTGTGTTGCAGTTTGTATCTATTGCCCCTTGTCCTACCACAGGACACCATTGTATAGAGACTAGCACCTTCTTTTCGACACCCATGTTTTAGATATTTATAAACATTAGTAAGATCTCTCTCAGTATTCTCTTTTCCAAGCTTAACAGCCCAAGGTCTCTCAGCCTTTTCTCATATGACAAAGTTTCTGTTTGGTTTGTAGACACCACAGTAGCTTAACTCTTAGGTAGGTATCTGAACTGATTATTGCTTATAAAACTAAGGATCATCTAGGTATGCAGCCTTTTAATGTTTAGGAGACTTTACAGACGTAAGTGTAATTATTTCAGGACTTCAGAACCTCCACAGTTAGAAAAGAAGGAAGCTCTAAAGTTCTATAGCTTGTGCAGATGTGTCTAAGAAGGCAGTTCAACTTACAACAATCTCTTATTCCTCAGTTCAGAACAATGGTAAAATACTGCCGTACGTTTCAGATTTGTCAGGCATGCTCTAATTAAAAAGTAATGAAATTCTACAAGGTAAAGCATTGTCTTATGGTATCTCTTCCTGAATTTTGGAATCATAGCACTCAAAGGAAGAAAACAAGGAGCATAAGGAAGAATTAGCTGTAAAGGAGTATTTGTTTAAAATTCCTATATGGCTCATTTTTCACCAATTAAACAATTTTTCTGTCTTCCGCAGAGTCTTGTACACTGACATCAGAATGAAGGGTTCTTTTCTTTGGATATCTGGCTTCATTCACTATGTAAGAGGGAGCTTCAGATATTGATTCAAAAACTAACTTTGCTAACTGTCCTCTGGAAGTTACCCAACTTCTGTTTACTTCATTGAGGTTTCAGTTAAATTCTGTTCTTCAGTTGTTTTTTGGGAGGAGATCTTTTTCCCTTGCTCCATTCATCCTTTCTTTAGGATTTTACCTCTTCTGAATGATATTCTGATTGGAATTTAGGATAAAAGGGAAAGGCTGCTTGCCGGATCCCGTGCTTTAAATGAGACTGGTTACATCTTTATTATGCTTTTCATTGCAATTTTGACATCTTTTACAAAGGGATCAGGACAGCCTGAATCCAAGGGCAGAAGCCAATTGTAAGAGGCTCAACAAGATCAGTTGCCAGGTCCTACACCTGAGCCACAACAACCCCATGAAAGGCCTCAGATTCGGGAAAGAGTGGGTAGAAAGCTGTCCAGCAGAGAAAGACTGGGGGTGTTGATAGACAGCCAGCTGAATACTAACAAATTTGTGCTCAGGTGTCCAAGAAGGCCAACAACATCCTGGCCTGGATCGGCAACAGTGTAGCCAGCAGGACCAGGGAAGTGACTGAACCCCTGCACTCACTACTGGTGAGGCCACACCTGAGTATTGGGTTCACTTTTGGGACCCTCACCACAAGAAGGACATTGACGTGTTGAAGCAGGTCCAGAGAAGGGTAATGAAGCTGGTGGAAGGACCTGGAGAACAGGTCTTATGAGGAGCAGCTGAGGAAACTGGGGTTCTTTAGTCCGAAGAAACAACTACCTGAAAGGAGGTTGAAGCAAGGTGGAGGTTGGTCTCTTCTCCCTGATAACAAGTGATAAGACAAGAGGAAATGGCCTCAAGTTGCACCAGAGAACTTTAAGTTGGATATTAGAAGAAACCTCTTCACTGAAAGTGTTCTCAAACACTAGAACAGGCTCCCCAGTGAGGTGGTTGAATCCCCATCCCTGGAGGCGTTTAAAAGACACAAGGATGTGATGCTGAGGGACATGGTTTAGCACCAGACTTGGTAGAGTTAGATAACAGTTGGACTCAATGATCTTAAAAGTCTTTTCCAACCAGAACCATTCTAGGATTCTGGGATCAATTTTCTGTTGAAGGTGTCTTCCTCCAAGCTCTCTGTAGGGCTTTAAGTTCCTCTGGGTTTTCCAATGGAAATGCAAGCACCAGGAAGACTTAAAACCACTGGTTTTAATCTTTGGCCAGGAAAAGCCTCCATTCTGACAAATTACAAATCAGCCTGTGCTGTCCAAGTCTTTGTGAGCTGCCAGCCTGACTTCTTCAAAATAACAAGCTAAGAATTATAATCTTGACTCTAACAAAGGTTCTGATGAACACAAGTGGCATTTCAGTGCATCTCTCCCACCTGCAGTGAAGTGTCCCTGTTGAGGATAGAGTTTTGGTCCAGCTTCTAAACACCCCTTTGACTCAGTTCCCATCATTCCAGTTCATTGTTGTTCTACTATCACTTCTCAGCTGTGCCACGTTTCTTAGGAACAGTCAAGTAAGTGATGCTTTCCTTGCATTTTCTCAGCAGGTGATTTCCATCAGTGGACTTCACTCTTAAATGAAACTAAATAGCTGAAAAATTCACTGGCAAGTGATACTGGCTTCTTTCTGTCTACCCTTTCAAACCTAGATGATTTTTGATAATTTATTTATGAATCCATCACTGAATACCTTGCTCCTGAAGCTGTGGGCAAACAGAAGAAGGAATGATACATGAAGAACAATGGTCAGTTCAAAACCATTGCAGGTTATACAGCTTGTTGGTTTAAATTTGAACTAATATATATTACCGGTAACTTGTGCAAAAGGGCAAAGCATGGTACTATGCTGCCCCAAACTGCTCATCCTTGAGTACTTAATATTGCAGATTTATAAGGTCATTGTACTCTATTAATAAAATTAATGGATTAGAATCCATTCAATAGCCTGATGCCAATTGACGATAGTCTTAGCAATTGTAAGAGTAATCCAAACTGTAATTTATTCTAGATGTCAACAATTACCATAGAATCACAGATTGGCTTGTGTTGAAAGGACCTTAAAGATCATCTAGTTCCAACCCCTTTGCCATGGGCAGAGACACCTCCCTCTAGGCCAGGTTGTTCAAACCCTTACTCAGCTGGGATTTAAACATTCCCAGGGATGATACATCCACAAGTTCTTTAGGCACCCTATGCCAATGTCTCACCACCCTCACCACATAGAACTTCTTTCTCATGTCTAATTACATCTACCGCGCTCTAGTTTAAAACCATTGTCCGTTGTCGTAGCACTGCAAGCCTTTTTATAACATCCCCCTCCAGCTTTTCTATAGGCCCCTTCAGGTACTTCAAGGCCACTATAAGGTCTCCCTGTAATCCTCTCTTTTCCAGGCTAAGCAGACCAAACTATTACAGAATCAGAGAAAGGTTTGGGTTGGAAGGGACCTTAAAGATCATCTAGTTTCAACCTTCTGCCACTGGCAGAGACACTTCCCACCAGACCATGTTGTTCAAGGCCCCATCCAACCTGGTCTTGAACACTCCTGGGAAGCATTAGCTTTACTAATATTAATATTAGCTTCACTAATAGTCAGCCCTTACAGAAAGCTGCCTCCTACAGAGAGAATGTTTAAGCATGGTGAGATACTCCAGCTTTTTATAGAGATACACTCTGATTATGGCTGGAATTAATTCAAGAAACTTCAAAAGCAAGATGAGCAATGAATGGGACTGACATTTATTGGTTAGAATTTAAAAGAAGAGAAATACATCCCGGCTTCCCTTTTGAGGATTCAAAGCCAACCAACTGTGGTAGGAGGATGGCTCGAGACATCCTCTCTTGAGCCAACAAGGCAACTGGAGCACAGCCTGCCACACCACAGTGGCATTAGTACCAAAGGAACGTGCCCAGAAGAGGTAGGAATTCTCAAGGAAGCAGGGTTCTGCTTGCATTGCTCCTATGGCAGCCATAACCCTCCCCAGCTGCCCACTCACAGTGAGCAGCCTTTTACCTACAGTAACAGCAATGTAGAAGATTCACAACTTTGCTGTCTCTATAGGCGCTCATTTGCAGTAGCTGCTGCAGCTGCCTACATGGAGCAGAACTGGGTAAGCTGCAAACACAACTGGAAGCACAAGAGAAGAAGCCATGTTGCTTTCCTACCAGCTTCCCTTCTAACAACGGTGCCAGGAAGGGCAAAGGAAATAAGGCCCTGGTGGTAGTGGCTGATGCTGCCAGCAGGAGTCCTCAAAAAGCACAGCCTAATGGAAGGCTGGTACCCAGCTGGAGGAGTGAAGGAGCAGCAGGACTGCATGGTCAAGGGAGCAGGAGGAAGGCAGGAGCAGAACAGATGGGGAGAGGAAATAAAATTAATAACAGGCGGAGACAGCAGAATCAGTGTCACTCCAAAAGCACAAATTCTTTTTGTTATATTAAAAACAAATCGCTATTTTCATTACACTATTCCTTCACCCCACACACATACTGTAGGATGCTACAGGCTGGATCATTGCGATGGCAGGGGAGGAGCTAGCACACTGATAGGAGAAAACCAAGTCGTAGCCCAATGCTCAGCAACAAAGCCTTGAGTCAGGGAAGAAAATGAGTGGCTTGCGTTAAAGGAACTTAAGTGGCTAACAAATATCTCAGCTCCACAGGAGTGGCTGAGGATGGATAAAGCAATGTTTTGCTTTTCTAAAACACCTCTCACCTGAAGGCATATGAATCTTTATTTTTCTTCCATACAGTAATTATTTAGTTTCCAAATTAAAGAAGCATCTTGCAGAGACAGCCATGGTAGGCAGAGAAACTATGCTTAGATCATGTCAGAAAGCAGGTTAATAGCATTGCTAGGAAGAGAAATCATCTCTCCCCAAACTAATTCCTCTCTACTAACTACTGGCCTGTGGTGCTTGCAACCATGAAAAGCCCTGGAGTTTTACACATACACTCAGCAGGTAATAGGGAGAGCCCTAAGAAAACATAAACACCTTCTCCACACGAGGCCATCAGAGCTCTGAGATTACATGTTACCTCCCAGTGTGCTCAGGAGTGTTTGGAATTACAGATGAAATGAATGCGGATGAATTCCAGACTTTGACTTTGGACTTCAGATGTTGAAAGATATTTCAGCTGGATACCTGCTCTGGTATTCTCATAGTAAGGTAGTCTGGTATTTCCAGCAGCAAGGCATGTGCACCTTCCATGGGGCCTTTCTGGATGACTGACCTCCTCTTACCAGTCTGGCATTCCCATGTAGAGCTACTGGGCTATGGCTCTTCTACTTGCTGATACACCAGTCTCTCATAGTATACAAGCCTGCTTGGTACTAGACCCAGCAGAACCGACTTACATATCCTGTCTTCTGCAGCATGGAACAGATGAGAGTCACTAAGGGGAGCACATGAGGCCAGGGAACCAAAGCAAGTATCCACATCCCTGATTTATCTCATGTGAGACTATCAGTCTGTTTTCATCTTGCAATGGACAAAGGACCCAGATCACCTTCCCAATAACACAAGAAGGCCTTGTAACTTGGTAGATGCCAGCAATGGGGAATTCCTGCTCTCTGAGAACTGAGGAGAGGGGAATATACTGTCTGTACACCCGGGAATCTGTGTAGGGTAGCTACTAGATCCTGGAATGGCATCACACCATCCATGACAGTCAGCTTGAAATGACAGTTGACAGGAGTTGCCCTTTTTCCTTCTAGTCAGTCAAAGCCACATGACTGGAAGAGGGGTTTTTCTTATCCCTCTTCCTCAGGTGATGCTCTCAGCATGGCATGGAGAGAGTCTAGAGCTACAAGCTCATTCTCTTATCTTGAGGCAAGAGCAACTCAGACACCTTCAGCATTGGGCCAGGACAAGCTCCCAGACAATACATGTCAGTTCCTCAGACTGCACAGATATACCCAGCCTGGCAGATCCAATGCAGCCCTTTTAACAGGGATGCCTCTACATACAGTGGGTACTGCCTAACTCTTTTCTGCTGGGACTCTCATTCAGGAGCAAGTGGCAAAAGGACTGGTTTCTTTTACACTAAGCATTACTGGTATCCTCCCCCTGGAAAATCTGCCTGCAATTAGTTCCCTAGGAGGGGGTTTGCCTGTGCCATTAAGAAGAGTTACATTAGGCGATCTAAGAGAAATCAATGTCTCTAATAGTCAGAAAAGCCAGTGGATGAGGACAGGGTGATGGGAGGGGTGTTTCTCTGGAGACACTCCTCTTGGGAGAAATCCCAGAAGCATTGGCCCTGGAAGAGAAATAGCAAGGACCCGGAGTAATTAAACTTCCATGCAGAAATTATTTACTGGAAGGAGCACAGAAACTGGTCCGTGTCTCTCGTAAAGGCAGAGGCAATGGCTAGACTCTTCTCAGATATCTCTGCCCTGAAGTCGATAAGTCTGTGGTGATTTACACCATGCTGGTGAGTGGAGGGAGGAGGGGTATGGATGGACACCTTTCTTTTAAAATACTCCTTTTCCTGTCTCCTTGTTGGTGCTTAACGGCAAGACAATGCCTTTGCAAGTTTTGAAGCACCTAGGTTGTGCACCATAATTAAGTTATTCTAAATGAGGTTACAGACATTTTAACATCCTGAGGCAAGAAAACCTTAATTCTTCATGACTCTCCCTCTCTCTCCTTCTCTCCATTTCCTCCTTCCTGCACACCTCTGCAGTTCCTGAAATGACAAGACACCTCGCTGGCTGGCTGTAATTGCTATAACAGTTCCCTAATGATTTGTCCTTCTCCAATTGCATTAAACTACATCTTTAGAGGTACAGCCCTGTTTATTCATGCTGCTCGTGTGGAAGGGGAAAGAAATGCAGACTGCCTCTTCCCCCCTCCCTCCTTCGATTTGATGGGTGTGGCAGGTTTAAACCTTTGCAGACGCTGGCTCTCCAGCACTGGGGTGAGGAGGAGAGGACAGAATTGAAGAGAAGCCGTCGGATATGCCTAGTGATGAATGAGACTTATCTCACCCACAAGTGGGAAACCTGCTTGCGGGTTATTGTTTAATCACTCATGCAATCCAATACTGAGCAGATATCCCCATAACGTCCATCTGTTCTAGCATGCGGTGCATGCAACACTTGCATTTCTAGCCACCTATCTAAGTGTCCAGCTCTGTGTATTTCTGACTTCATCTTTTGCTGGTAGTAAAGGCTAAGTTCTATTTTGTCAGAAATTGCTTGACCCAGCCTTTTGGTTATGCCACCTTTTAGCTGAATATTTTGTGGCCACAGATTCAGAGCTACAATCAGCTGCAGGTAGAAATGACAACACCAAGCTATCTACATCTCTCATGGGTGGGCACGATCAGTCTGATACTTCACTCTTTACATCAGCATTGCACCCACAAGAAAGAATAATCTGCAAGGTACAAACATGTGAACATAATTTGCCTTTGAGGGGTGGGAGGACAGATACATAAAGGCACACCTAGACACAAATGCAAAGAGATTTCTTCCACGCCCAAGCCTGTGATTTAAACATTTTGCTCTTTAGCTGCCAGAAAGGCGGGACATGAGGGACTTCCCCTGAAAAATAATTTGAGGAGAGCTGTCTTTATTTTGGGAAAGAAACTCCTGCTTATGCTGAAGAACCCATTCCATCTTTTCCTCTCTGTGAAAGGTCTGGGTGGGGACCGTGGACAAGCTACAAGCCAAAAAGCAAGGTCTTCTTCAAATGAAAGCTTCCTCTGGTATATCTCCAGCTTTTCTGAGTGAACTGCTATATTGCTGGTTTGGCAGTTGTGGTGTGTATTCGGGTAGAGGAGCAGGAGTTGGGCTCCGAGCCCAGGAACATCTACCCAATACGCACAGGCAGGTTGTATGGCTGCATAAAGGATCAGGAAGCATGTGCAGATGAATGCATGTGTGCTAGTGCATATACGTGTAGTACAGCTGCGAGCGACCAGAGAGTGGAGACGTGTGCTGCACATGCAGGCGCAAAGGGGTGTGTACCATGTGGTGCATTAATGTACAGACTGGGAAGAGGAGGCTATATGGGATCAAGATCCCTGTACACTGTGCATTTCTAAAGATGTCAGAATGCAAAAGGCCAGCTGTAAAGCCACAGAGATGTAAAGAACAGATACATCACAATGTGATTCAGGAGCTTCAATGCCCAACCTGTGATGGTATGGGTAAAATTATCCACCCATCCAATATCCCCTCCCCCAACAGCTCTCTTCTGACTCCAAAGAATCCAGACTTTATTTTAAAATGTGTTGTGCACCTCCACCCATCGCTCTGTCACTCTGCCTCCCTCCTGTCTGCCTTCCTTCTCCTCCTCTGCTCTTTTCATTCTGTATTTGCCAGCTAAACGTGCTCTGCTAGCTGGCTGCAACACGTTTCCCCCGCTAGCCATCACCATCTCCTTCCAGATTTTGGTAAACCTATCATTAACTGCAAAGCATTTGAGAAACCTGCATGGGGAAAGGCACAGGATGACGCAGGGTCTTTCTAGCCCCTTCACTGCCCCTCCCCATTATTCCATAAAATTGCTCCTTCATTTGGTAACGCACACATTACACCTCCATTCAGAAACAGACTCAAACCTGGATTTTCTTTCAATACTGTGCTGTCCTACAATAACTGCAGTTAGTCACATCACCGTGGTAGGCTATAGCTCCAGAATACAGCAGTGCTGTATCATAAGACACATGTAAATGTACGCATATATAAAGAAAGTAACAGTATGGTGCTGTACTTAAGACTGAGTCGAGTTTTGGGTTCGGAATAAAGATCAAAGTTCCTTGCTGCTACCTACAAATCCGTAATTTGGGGAAGTTTCCAAAAATACCCTAAAATATATCTGAGGTTAGTTTCTGCCTTAAAGTTCCAACTGCATAAATCTAGCATTCTGCCGAGGAAGACCAAGAGATTCAGCCAAAATAGGTTCCCTTAACTAGGAGCAGGTTTGGGCTTTCACACATAATAGAAGGGGGAAGCATGAGAGAATGATCTAACTAGGCTTTTTTTTTGTTGTTTTGTTTTGTTTGTTTTTTATAATTTCATTATCATTTTGGACATNCCCATCCCCACCCTCAGAACCATAGACAGAAAATCCTAAGCAATACATCTGCCCCCTATTAAAAAAATAAGAATAGAGGGGAGATTCTGGTAGCTCCCCAAATGTGGACATAGGCCACCCCCCCTTCCCCACAGCACCAGCCTCGGAAAAGGCAAAGCAGGCATGTTGCAGGGTGTGAAAGCGCCTTCAGTTGCAAGATGCTACGGAATTGCTGAAAGCAGCTGAAATTTACTCCCCTCTACCCCAGCCCCTATCCCAGCCCTTCACGCACTCAAGGCAGACACGCTCCCACCGACACCGAGCAGCCTGGCAGATTTCTTAACATAAAGAAATATTAAAATCTTCAGCTCTACCTGTTTTGTTCTTCTCATACAGCACAGCATGATCGTATTGTCCNTGCCTTAAAGTTCCAACTGCATAAATCTAGCATTCTGCCGAGGAAGACCAAGAGATTCAGCCAAAATAGGTTCCCTTAACTAGGAGCAGGTTTGGGCTTTCACACATAATAGAAGGGGGAAGCATGAGAGAATGATCTAACTAGGCTTTTTTTTTGTTGTTTTGTTTTGTTTGTTTTTTATAATTTCATTATCATTTTGGACATAAAAAATTTAGCACTAGAAACTAGCTACCACCCAAACCCTCTTATCATCCCAGTTCCCATACAGGAAAAGCCAGGTGGTACCTGTGAAAGAATGAACTGGTTTCCAACAGGTTCACACTATAGGGTTCTCTTATCCCACCCGAGTTCAGAGCTAACAGAGGCGTGGTCCTCTGTTTCTTTACCAGCTAGTGCACAGTTGTCTAACTGGTTGTACTATGAAGGGTATTACAAAAAGGGTGACTCTCCCCTAGCTAATGCTTTTGTTATTAATTAATTGCATTTTTTGCTATAGCACAGGTTGGGGGTGGGGGGGGGAGGCAAGCGTCAGGTTAATTCTTGTTCACATCGTTGTAATACAAAAAAATGAATGCACCTGTCCTCCGAGCCACTGCACAGCACATGCACATAAAGCATCTCCCATTCATTGCAGCCAGGAGTAATAGAGAGCATTTTGACCAGGGATCAAGGCTCACTGGGCATCCTTTCTTTTTGGCATTAGACGAAGAATTGCTTCCTTTATCTCCGAGGTAAAGCCAGATCTCATCATGTTCCCTGCCA
>WBNM01012769.1:0-13818 GCA_013399055.1 Ramphastos sulfuratus | reverse complement strand
CAAGTCCCTTGCCAGGCTCATGAATAATTAAAATCTTCAATCTGGACCCAATTACCCAAGGACTTTCCCACTGTACAGAGGCGACAGGGGAGAGGGGACGCTGCAGACTGGGGAGGGGGTGGGAGGAGTGGGGTGTGTCTGGGAGGCACTCGGCGAGGAGGGGGCTGGGTAGGCTGGGGAGCCACTAGCCCCACTCCCACCGGAGCCCCTCGAACCCAGCCACAACCAGGAGAGGGCTTTATGCGTGGAGAAAGCGTGGGGTGGGGTGGGGTGGGGTGGGCAAGGAGTGGAGAAGAGGGAGTGGGGGGTAATGCCATGGCAGGTGGTAGGTGCCATGCACAGGTGACATACCATGGTGGGAGCTGCGAGCTAAATGGGAACTAGGAAATATGTTAAAATGGTTCTTAAAAATCCCCCTCCCCCTCAGCAGCACACTCACAAACATATATGTACGTGCTGCCTACTTCATGTGTGCAGACAGAAACCCTGCCTGGTGATGTCCCTGTAGCACCCAACGGGACAACTTTCTCTCTTATTCCCTCAGTCCATCCCATAAACCTTCCACCCTCACAGAAAATGATACTCCTGCAAAAAATTATGGGTTGATTATTTTTCTTTTTTTCTTTTCTTTTTTTTTTTTTTTTTTGGTCAGAATAGCTTCAAAACCTACAGAAACCATCCCTTTCCCTTCCGTATAGACCTCAATTAATTTCAGTGTCTAGGTAATTTCTGCATCTATTGATCTCCGCCTGCAAATTGCTGTAGACTATCATGAGGAGGACGCGCACGTTCCCACGCGCAGCCACCCCTCATGCACATGTGGGAGCAGGAACGTATGGATTTGCATGCACAGAAGAGCATGGCGATGCGTGAGCCTGAGCAGACATCAATGCACACACACAACCCCAAGCACACATCCTCAAAGTTCTAACACCGTGTTGCCTCAGAATACATATGAGCAGGGTGGCTCTAGCTTGCATTGTGGGGGAAAAAAAAAACCAACAACAAAAAAAAAAAAAAAAAAGCCAGGCAACAGTTAAACCAAAGTATGACAATGCTGAGCATGTTAGAAATACATAAAAAAGATTGCTGGATTTTTAGGATTTCATCTACCAAAATTCAAATTTAGCTTCTTTACCGTGTCTGGGAGGTACAGTCAGATGCTGTTCTCTTTTTTTGGCAGTAATACCACTACATCAACTTCCCTGCCACACCATGGTGTTGCTTCTGATTTATTTTTAATGTAAAACTGTCTGCAAAAGGGAAGGGGGAAAAGATGTTTGGGGTTATTATTAAGGCCTTTGCTCTTTAAAGATATCTGAAGACATTATTAAGACAAATATTCACGCACGCATGCTCACTTACACAAACAAATGCGTACATCTATAGACACAGCTTCTGGAAGACCACTCAGCGCAGGCTCCTACATAATCATATTCAGTTGCTATGACATCATTGCAGTTCCTAGTACCCCATATTTTTTAAGGAAAGCAAATAGCATTTCAGAGAGAGTGTAGCGAGCTACCTACATCCATATGTAATTTAAGAGAAGTGCCTTTTAGGTTCAAGCAGGTAGCAGTTTTGATTTTAGGAAATAATGGTATGATCACAACATTCAGAGAAGATACTAAATTGGGAAGAGTTGCGAACACCAGCTGACATAGAAGTAGACCATAGGATTAAACAACAAAAATCAGGTTCAGCTTCAGAAAATGCCTATAGAGAAAAAGAAGGTGAACTACGTAATCATAAAAGAAGACAGGTAAGAAGTGGAGCAGCAGAAAGCAATGGACATTAAATTCAAGGAAGAGATGACTGAGGCGTACAGTGCTGGTGGCCAAGGCAGAAAGAAGCAGTACGATGGCATTTTGGAATATGTCCATGGGACTTAGGAGCCTCTGCACTGGCCCCAGGAATTGCTGAGGGCTCATAGAATGGTTTAGATTGGAAGGGACCTCAAAGATCATCTAGTTCCAACCCTTCACCATAAGCAGGGTTGGAATTCCCACTAGAACAGGTCACTCAAGGCCTCCTCCAACCTGGCATTGAACACCTCCAGGGAGGGAGCATCCACAACCTCTCTGGGCAATCTGTGCCAGTGTCTCACCATCCTCACTGGAAAGAACTTCTTCCTAACATCCAGTTTAAATCTCCCTTCTGCCAGTCTAAACCCATTACCTTTCATTCTGTCATTACAAGACTTTGTAAATAGTCTCTCCCCAGCCCTCCTGTAGGCCCCCTTCAGATACTGGAAGGCCACTACAAGGTCTCCTCAAAGCCGTCTCTTCTCCAGGCTGAAGAGCCTCAACTCTCTCAGTCTGTCCTCATAGCAGAGCTGCTCCAGCCCTCTGATCATCTTTGTGGCCNCATGCGACCATCCAGCCAATTCCTTATCCAGCAGTGCTCCACCCATCAAGTCCATGTTTTTCCAGTTTGGTGACCAGGATGTCATGTGGGACAGTTAAATGCCTTACTCAGGTCCAGGTAGATGACGTCAGTTGCCCTTCCTTTAACCACTGTTACTGTGACTTCATCATAAAAAAACATCAAAGTTGTCAGGCATGATCTGCACTTGGTGAAGCCATGCAACAAAGTTAGTGTGTCATGAGCTTATGGGCACTTGCTAACCCACATGTCTACCCTTGGGAGATGGGGCTTCTCCAGTCAAGTGTACATGTCCTTGTTGGAAAGTGTTACCCTGGACTCCTTTTGGTGAAAACAAAGAGAAATGGGAACTTGAATTGTGTGATTTAGATCACCCTAAAGCAGAAACCTAAACTAGGTCAGACAAATCACGCTTCAGAAGTGTTTTAGAAGCTTGTTTTCTTCCCACAGACAAGGTCTTTTTAAGGAACCTCCCTATTGTAGGGAGCCCTGCTGAGGAAAGCCTTCCTAGCCCCCACCTTTCCCAGACACCCGCCTGGGGAGCAGGCTAGCAGCAGAAGGACTACACTGGAGAAGTCAGCTAGGCTCAAGCCACTTCCCTGTGCACACCTAGAGCATTGTTAACCACCTGAAGTCAAAGCCAACAGCAGAGCCCCCTCTTTTCATGCCCAGCTCCACTGGCACTCTATGCTCTAGGTTATTGCAAATACTTTCATCACACATAAGAAAACCCCTACATAGGTTACCCATGCACGTAGAGTTGGTGGTGAGCGGCCAGTCCACTGCAGAGGGCCATCCCTCCCTGGAGGTGTTCAAGGCCAGGTTGGACGAGGCCTTGAGTGGCCTGTACTAGTGGGAGGTGTCCCTGCCTATGGCAGGGAGTTGGAACTAGATGATCCTTGAGGTCCCTTCCAACCTTACCATTCTATGATTCTATGATCCAAGTTTCCTCTGAATGAATCTTCTTGTGCAGAAGAGCACGTCAATTCCTAACACCCCTTTCTTTCAAATTAGAACCCTTTAAGCATATTTAAAAGCTGGAATTTAAACTCCTCAGCCAATTATATGGTTCTGAAAATCATATCCCAGTATGCCTTGCCCTACTCTTTTCGCTATGTTATCACTTCAACCTGTAAGGTAAATTATCTGATAACACAGAAGGAAAAAAGGACAAGTCCACAGCAGTGAAAAGGCCAAAGGGAATAAGAGGGAATTACAGGCACAAACTTCAGTCAGGGAATTAATGAATACCAGAAGCAAAACTTAAGGGAAGAAAAGGAGGTGAATCTCAATTTCCTGAAGTCATGACATCAAGAGGAGATGCTTACATCCAAATGACACCTTTGTCTCTCCACTGCCCTGCCAGCATTGGCTCATTCAGCACTCCTTCAGAGTTTCTGGATAACAGAGCATCATGTAGTGCAGACACACCCTGAAAGGCCCCTTTGACCTCAACTTTTGAATCTACACAAACAGAAGGAAGAGCAGTTCCAAAGAATATCACGAATGAGGGCTTGGGAAAGGGGACTGCAAGAAGGGCATGAACAATGACCATAGATTTTAAAAGCTTCATCTGTGAGACTTGACTAAATGACAGGTAAGGAGGTGGAGAAGTCTGATATTTTGAAAAGGCATAAGTCTCAAGAAGGGAAAGGAATCATTTGGAGCGATATATAACCCACTCTTTGCTATATGCCACGTTACTTCGCTGCAAAGGAAAGTATGGTTTGTATAAAGTAATTGTTAAGATGACTCTAATTCAAAGCCATATCTTCAAAGTAACAAGACTTAATGGTAGTTGTTACAACAGAGGGTGTGTCGACTGAGAGATGGAAACCAGTGGGTTTTTTCCTGCTCAGTTCTGCTGCAACATTTAGCAGTGCCTTCAACCTGTTGTCTTGAAGCATGCCGGGGACATTGCAGCTCAGTCAGTCTTAAAGGGAATGAGCCAGGGGCTCCTGAGGTAGTAGAACCCAACATGGAAACATCAGTCAAACACCTTAGGGGAACTGAGGGGTGTTTCTCTAAGAAGGTGACACAGCTGACAGCGCAGCTGAGGTGCCTCTGCATGAATGCATGCAGCACGGGCAACAAACAGGAGGAGCTGAAAGCCACCGTGCTGCTGGAAAACTGCAATGTAGTGGCTGTTACTGAAACTTGGTGGGATGAATCCTGTGACTGGAATGTGGCTATCAATACCTTCAAGATATTCAGAAAAGGCAGGAGAAGAAAGAGGGAAGGAGATGTTGCCCTCTGTGTCAGGAAATAGATAGAGTATGAAGAGATGTCCTGAAAGAATAGGCAAGAGCAAGTCAAAAGCTTATGGGTAGGAATTAGAGACTGAGGCAACAAAGGGAACCTTGTGGTTGGTGTCTACTACAGGCTGCCTGATCAAGGAGAGCCTGCTAACCAGGCATCACACTCACAGGCTCTTTTCCTGCTGGGAAATTTCAACCACCCCAACACAGTGAGCTGTAGGCAATTGCAGAGACTCCTGGAGTGCCTCAAGGATCCAATGGTCACCAACACAGGCAAGTTCACCAGTGATGTCAAGATTGGAGGCAGCTTGGGCTGCAGTGACCACACACTGGTGGAGTTCACAGTCCTAAGAGTTATACAATGAGTATAGTCAGGGCCCCAAAATTTCAGGAAAACAAACTTCCAGCACATCAAGGAATTAGTCAATAGAACCCTTTGGGAAATGGTCTTCAGGAACAAAGGAGTGGAACAGAGCTGGCAGATCTTTAAGGACTCTTTCCTTAGAATGCAAGAGCTCTTGATTCCCAGCTCTAAGAAATCAAGCAAAGAAGGGAGGAGACCAGAATGGCCAAGTCAAGGTCTGCTCATCAAACTAAAAGGCAAAAAGGAACTGCACAGGCAATGAAAGCAGGGACAGGTACCTTGAGGAGAGTATGGGGATGCTGCCTGGTTATGTAGGGATGAGGTCAAGAAGTCCAGGGCACAGCTAGAGCTGAACTTTGTGAGGTGTCCTGGGTTAACACAGTCTGCTCTCACAACCCTCCCTGCCTTCCCCAACAGTGATGGGGGTGGGGATTTGGAGTAAAAAGGGAGTAAAACGAGTTGTTAGTTGAGATAAGGACAATTTACTACTCTATTGCAGGGATATCAGATTACACAAAAGAAAACAGCAAACAAACAAACCAAAAAAAAAAGTACTGACTCCACAGAATCCTGCCCTGAAGTTCACAAACCAAAACTGGGCCAAATCCCAGCCTGGAAACCGGGGAAGAAACACAAAAAACCCAGAATAGGAAACTTTACAAACTACCGAATACAAGTCCCATAAACCACAGCCAACCCTTTTCCTGTCACACAGTGAGCATGACATCGGCATAGTGCAGAATATATGATCCAGTTTGCTCTGTTGCTCTGTGCCACGTGTGTGTGTGTGTGTGTGTAGGGGAGAAGTAGCTTTGTCCTCCCATCTCCCATACCTCGTCCTTCCTAATGGGGCCACTAGGCTTAAACCAACACACAAAGGATGCAAAGGGTAAGAAAAAGGGCTTCTACAGGTATGTCAACCAGAAAAGGAAAGTTAAAGAATGAACAAGAATGGGGAGCTAGTAACAACAGACAAGGAGAAGGTTGAGCTTCTCAACAACATTTTTGCCCCAGTCTTCATTGGCAACCTCTCTCCTCACACCTCCAGAGTTGCAAGACCACAAGACAAGAACCAGGGGGACAAAGTCCCTCCAACTTTAAGGTTCGTGACCATGTGAGGAAACTGAATGAACACAAGTCAACGGGACTTGATGAGATGCATCCCAGAGTCCTGAGGGAATTGGTTGATGTAGTTGCCAAGGCACTCTCCATGATATTTGGAAAGTCCTGGCAGTTAGGTGAAGTCCCTGGTGAAAAGAAAGGAAATATACATGTTTTCTGAAAGGGTAGAAAGGAGGATCTTGAGAATTACCAACCTGTCAGCGTCACCTTTGTGATTAGAAAGATCATGGATTACA
This sequence comes from Ramphastos sulfuratus, assembly GCA_013399055.1. Taxonomy (NCBI): domain Eukaryota; kingdom Metazoa; phylum Chordata; class Aves; order Piciformes; family Ramphastidae; genus Ramphastos; species Ramphastos sulfuratus. The sequence continues at coordinate 7,453 of WBNM01012769.1, read as the reverse complement.
TCCTCCTAGAAGCTCTGATAAGGCACAGGGAGGACAGAGAGGTGATCTGAGACAGCCAGCATAGCTTTACTAAGGACAAGTCCCAAATGACAAATCCAGTGGCTTTCTACAATGGAGTGACTACATCAGTAGACAAGGGAAGAGCAATGCATGCTATCTATCTGGACTTCTGCAAGGTCTTTGACATAGTTCCCCACAACATGTTTCTCTCTAAGGTGGAGAGATATAGATTTGATGGGTGGAATGTTCAGTGGATAAAGAATTGGCTGGATGGTCGCATTCAGAGGGCAGTGGTCAATGTCTTGATGTCTGGGTGGAGACACATGGTCTTGTACAGACCCTGAGGGGACACCAGTGCAATCATTGTCAATGATATAGACAGTGGGATCAAGTACACCCTTGAGTGCCAGAAGGACAGGATGTCAACGAGAGTGACGTGGAAAAACTGGAGAAGTGGGCCAAGGTAGACCTGGGTCAGGACAATCCTCATTATCAGTAAAGCTGGGAGATGATGTCATAGAGAGCAGCCCTGCAGAAGAAGACTTGGGGTACTGGTGGACAAACACCAGTCAACAATGTGCACTTGCTATAGAGATGTGTAAGAGTGCCATGCTCTCAGCAAACCTTGGTATGCCACCTAGAAAATTCAGTATTGTACAAGTTCAAGACCAATAACTTTGTTCAGCTGGAAGAATACTATAAAGATGTGAAGGAGAATAAGGTTAGTCAGCAGGAACTCTTGCCACAAAGATGATCAGAGGGCTGGAGCACCCCTCCCATGAAGAGAGAGTTGGGGTTGTTCAATCTGGAGAAGAGAAGGCTCTGGGGAGACCTTATAGCAGTCTTCCAGTACTTGAATGGGGCCTACAAGAAAGCTGAGAAGGGACTGTTCGCAAGGACATGTAGCAATAGGATGAGGGGCAATGGTTTTAAACTACAGCAGGGTAGATTTAGACTGGATTTAGGATTAGGAAGACATTTTTACTATGAGGGTGCTGGAACACAGCAATAGGTTGCCTGGAGAGGTAGTGGAGGCCCCATCCCTGGAGATATTCAAGGTCAGGATTGACGGGGCTCTAAGCAATCTGATCTAGTTGGGGATGTCCCTGCTTACTGCAAGGGGGATGGACTAGAGGACCTTTAAAGCTCCCTCTTCCAACCCAATGCATTCTGTGATTCTAAGTTACCCCAGCAGCTCAAGGTCCATGCCGGTTCAATGAAAAAGCATCTTCAGTCCAGCTGCTAATTTAGGCTCAATGCTAACATTTTCAATTCAGTTTTGATTTCAAGAACCACTTCATTTCAGCCTGTTTCTGGGACTGTAATCAAGCTGCTTCCCTGGCCAGATGAAGCTAAATAAGACCAAGAAGAAGGAAGATAGTTTGCTTATCAGAGCTGTCCCAGTGGCAAGCACACTAAACTGAAGAGGCGTCTCTTTGAGAGAAGCACTGTGAAAGTCCTGTTACTAGGGATATTTAAAGCTTCAGTAAAAACAGCAGTGAAGTGAGTGACTTGCTTTCACTGAGAGATAGACTGGGTTTTCTCTCTATTCATATGTTCCACACATAGCGGTAGCCTTGTCTTTTGGTAGCCAACTTTCATGCTGAAGGGAAAAAAGGCAATTTTATAATGATTTTTTAGGATTCTCATTTGAATAGGTATTCCTGAAAATCCCATTGTTGGCCCACTTGCATTTTTAGTCTCCTCGGTAGCTTTGCAGCTCTGGTCTCCTTTGGCCTCACTTTCAGTCATCTGTGGCTTCAGGACACAAGATAGTGCAGTGCAACATTACCAGCAAACTCCTTTTCTAAATGATTTGACACGGTCATGAATTTTCTCAGAGGAGTACCCATTTTTCAGTATAAGGATCACTTATGTCAATTTACCTTGGATTTCAGCTAATCCTGAATTATTAATAATAGAAAAGCAGAGCCTAGTTTGTTTTGACCTAAGACTACCTGTATGTCACAGGCTGAAATAAGTGTTTTAAACCCAGGATTTTCAAAAGCCACAATGCCACTTACTCTTGCAGAGAAAGGCTTTAGAAAATACCAGTGCAGTAATGCTCTAATTTCTTCAGTGCCTTTTATGACTGCTTGGTTGCTCATCTGCCACGACAGTGAACACACATGACATTAGCACCTGTTGCCATCCTGCTAGTCAAAGAGATAAGCACAGGCACTCTGCATTTTTTTCCTTCTGATTTCCATTTTTCTCCCATGCCTACACAGCTGGGCTCACAGCACTGAAGACATCTGACTTTACAATAAGAATCCTAATAAGAAATGGCCTCCGTTTGCATCACAGAATCACAGAATGGTAGAGGATTATTGTTAGAAAAAAAATGTGTCTTCTGTGTGTGGCATATGTACATAACTGTAATACCTAGGTAGAAGCAAAGGCAGATAGATTTTTAACATGCACAAAGAATGGTCTGTACAACCTCCGTGTCAATATTAATTATTACTGAGCTTCAGAATCATCAAAAATGCAAATAAAACAGTTAAATCCCAGCACAGCTTAGTGTTGAAGACTGTAGCTCTTCAATAAACTGAAATCTCATCTGCTTGTCTGTCAAAAAGAAAAATGTCATCACAGAAAGCAGTCAACTTATCAGCTATTATTCTCAGTGTAGAGTCTGCCATGGGGGAATGTGATACTTTACAAGCCAAACCAAATATGAGACATGATGACTCCAGGAAGCCCCTTCACTCTTCTCCAGGGACTCCTTCAATATGTGCTGTTGGGTGTATGTAGCAGGTCCTTCTGCTGTAGCAGAGCAGCAAAGCAAGACCTCAACGAGGATCAGTGTCAACCAGGAGCTCAGCATGGGCAAATTTATCCTGCTTCTTAGGCTGACTCCATCATTCCGTCTGAGTCCTGCAGTGCCTTGAGAAGTTGCTGTCAGCATACAGACTCACCACCTTACAGTGCCACATGGGGGATGCCTGTGCTGCTCCATGCTACAGGGGGTGTTTGGATCAGGACAGAAGCAAACACCAAGGTGTGAGTCCTACACACTAACTTTCAGGGCATGATTGGAGAAGAAGTGTCCATCCCCATGCTGTTTCACTCCAGTCTTGGCATCTTGTTCATTCCCCTAACACTGCAGTGCTGAATGTGGGAGCTACCCAGTGACACCTCNATGCATTCTGTGATTCTAAGTTACCCCAGCAGCTCAAGGTCCATGCCGGTTCAATGAAAAAGCATCTTCAGTCCAGCTGCTAATTTAGGCTCAATGCTAACATTTTCAATTCAGTTTTGATTTCAAGAACCACTTCATTTCAGCCTGTTTCTGGGACTGTAATCAAGCTGCTTCCCTGGCCAGATGAAGCTAAATAAGACCAAGAAGAAGGAAGATAGTTTGCTTATCAGAGCTGTCCCAGTGGCAAGCACACTAAACTGAAGAGGCGTCTCTTTGAGAGAAGCACTGTGAAAGTCCTGTTACTAGGGATATTTAAAGCTTCAGTAAAAACAGCAGTGAAGTGAGTGACTTGCTTTCACTGAGAGATAGACTGGGTTTTCTCTCTATTCATATGTTCCACACATAGCGGTAGCCTTGTCTTTTGGTAGCCAACTTTCATGCTGAAGGGAAAAAAGGCAATTTTATAATGATTTTTTAGGATTCTCATTTGAATAGGTATTCCTGAAAATCCCATTGTTGGCCCACTTGCATTTTTAGTCTCCTCGGTAGCTTTGCAGCTCTGGTCTCCTTTGGCCTCACTTTCAGTCATCTGTGGCTTCAGGACACAAGATAGTGCAGTGCAACATTACCAGCAAACTCCTTTTCTAAATGATTTGACACGGTCATGAATTTTCTCAGAGGAGTACCCATTTTTCAGTATAAGGATCACTTATGTCAATTTACCTTGGATTTCAGCTAATCCTGAATTATTAATAATAGAAAAGCAGAGCCTAGTTTGTTTTGACCTAAGACTACCTGTATGTCACAGGCTGAAATAAGTGTTTTAAACCCAGGATTTTCAAAAGCCACAATGCCACTTACTCTTGCAGAGAAAGGCTTTAGAAAATACCAGTGCAGTAATGCTCTAATTTCTTCAGTGCCTTTTATGACTGCTTGGTTGCTCATCTGCCACGACAGTGAACACACATGACATTAGCACCTGTTGCCATCCTGCTAGTCAAAGAGATAAGCACAGGCACTCTGCATTTTTTTCCTTCTGATTTCCATTTTTCTCCCATGCCTACACAGCTGGGCTCACAGCACTGAAGACATCTGACTTTACAATAAGAATCCTAATAAGAAATGGCCTCCGTTTGCATCACAGAATCACAGAATGGTAGAGGATTATTGTTAGAAAAAAAATGTGTCTTCTGTGTGTGGCATATGTACATAACTGTAATACCTAGGTAGAAGCAAAGGCAGATAGATTTTTAACATGCACAAAGAATGGTCTGTACAACCTCCGTGTCAATATTAATTATTACTGAGCTTCAGAATCATCAAAAATGCAAATAAAACAGTTAAATCCCAGCACAGCTTAGTGTTGAAGACTGTAGCTCTTCAATAAACTGAAATCTCATCTGCTTGTCTGTCAAAAAGAAAAATGTCATCACAGAAAGCAGTCAACTTATCAGCTATTATTCTCAGTGTAGAGTCTGCCATGGGGGAATGTGATACTTTACAAGCCAAACCAAATATGAGACATGATGACTCCAGGAAGCCCCTTCACTCTTCTCCAGGGACTCCTTCAATATGTGCTGTTGGGTGTATGTAGCAGGTCCTTCTGCTGTAGCAGAGCAGCAAAGCAAGACCTCAACGAGGATCAGTGTCAACCAGGAGCTCAGCATGGGCAAATTTATCCTGCTTCTTAGGCTGACTCCATCATTCCGTCTGAGTCCTGCAGTGCCTTGAGAAGTTGCTGTCAGCATACAGACTCACCACCTTACAGTGCCACATGGGGGATGCCTGTGCTGCTCCATGCTACAGGGGGTGTTTGGATCAGGACAGAAGCAAACACCAAGGTGTGAGTCCTACACACTAACTTTCAGGGCATGATTGGAGAAGAAGTGTCCATCCCCATGCTGTTTCACTCCAGTCTTGGCATCTTGTTCATTCCCCTAACACTGCAGTGCTGAATGTGGGAGCTACCCAGTGACACCTCTATGATGACATGACATGACTCTGTTATGGTGTGAGTCACAATTTTCCTGCACCTTCTCCAGACCATAGCTGCCCACAATGCCCCTTATTCAAGCCAAAGTGAGGATAATGATCTGGCTGTTCTAACACTGGAAAGGTAGGTGGGTAGGGACAGGCTCAGCCCCTTCCTTCAAGTCCCCTCAGCTGACTGAACTCTTCCTTCTCTCCAGCAAAAGAGATGAGTTGAGCTGAACCAGTCTGTATGCAGGAAGGTACAGGGACCCAAACAGGAAATAGACAAGAGGGAAAAAAACCCAAACAACCAATAAAAAAACCCACCACCACCAGCAACAAAAAAAAAAAACCCAAAACAAAACCAACCAACCAAACAAAAAAACCACAAAGCAAAAAAAAAAACAAAACCAAAAACAAACAAACAAACACATACCACTCCAAACTAAAGAACACCTTCCTATGCCCTTACTTTGCACTGCGGTACCAGCTAAGGGGTGAATTCTTAGGCATGAAAAGCCCCCAAGAGATCATATCTACCCTAGCCTTCAGCCTTTCACAAAAGAGTAGTAAGAATTTCTAACCATGGCCATGTTTCATTTACAGGCATATGGTGACCAGGCCATGCTTTGATCAGGATCACAGCATCAGACTCCACAAATCATACAGATGGTTAAAGAACATAGGAGAGGCATTTGTATTGGAGAAATGTGAGGTGGTAGAGTGAGCTGACAGGACACCTACACATCTAGAGCTGTACATGAGAGCATTAGAAGAGCAAAGGTCTATCAAGTATTAAATGGAGAGTAAAACTATAAACATCCATTTGCCTCAAGGCTCCAAAATGCATCTCTCCTTGCCTTGACTTCATTTAGGTTAGCCACAATATACCACACTGAGAGGAAAGAGGAAAGTCCATATCCATTAGCTCATCGAGCAGGCATGGCATATGCAAAAGGTTGTTTCCTTGCAGTGGCATCCTCAATACAAAATTCACTTCCTTCAATTAAAATGGAAGAGCTCCTCAATCCAACATGCAGAGTACAGGCCTTGGGCAGACAACAGGTCAGTAGTTCAGCCTCACCATGGCTAAAATCTTGTTATAGTTCCCTTTAAGTGGAATCCTGCTAGAAGTGGGAGATGGACCCATCATGACTTTCCAGGTATAGACTGCAACACTCTTACAAGCTAAAAAGGACTCTATTTGGTCCCTAAAATCATTGATACTAGAAAAGGGAAATACATAATTAAGATTCCCATAGCTCTGATTATCATCACCTCAATCCAGCAGCATCAGAGCTGTGCTCTAATGGGCATGTGCATTAAAAGAGTTCTCCTACATAGCCAGAGCCATACCATGCCCAGTCTTCATAATAGTGCTTCTGGTACAGCAATTTTTATTTCTTCTCCAAGATTCCCACTGTTAGCCAAAGGAGTTCACCCAGGAGGGCAGGAAACACAGATGGAATTTTATTAAGAGCCCAGGACTGTGCAGGCAGGAATCCAAATCTGCTGCCCCATGCATGGACATTGCATTGCGGTGAAAGGCTCTGTTTTAGCTCAGCTCCACGGGATGCAGAACTGTGTTTCTGGAGCAGTTTTTTTCTGGAGGTTTAGAAGCCTCTCCAAGCATAAGAGCGAATTTTCTTACTGTGTAAATCTGAAGGATTAGCTCATTCCCCAAGTGATTTTGGTGGCAAGGAGAAAGAGAAGCTTTCTGGAGAGGGACAGCCTAATCTCTTCAGGCTGTTGCCCAGTCCCCCTCACGATCTGACAGGATGGTGTGATACAACATAAATGGCATATACTGTGCATACCTGGCACTGCCACATGCTAATGAAGCCAGTCCTGTTTCATGCCTGCTGCACCATTTTCTTTACCCTACCACCTGCATGCACAGTCACAGAATCACAGAATATTAGGGGTTGAAAGGGACCTCGAAAGATCATCCATGCCAACCCCCCTGCCAGAGCAGGATCACCTATACCAGATCACACTGGATCGCATCCAGGCGGGTCTTGAATATCTCCTGAGAGAGAGACTCCACAACCCCCCTGGGCAGCCTGTTCCAGTGTTCTGTCATCCTCACAGCAAAGAAATTTTTCATCATGTTTCCATGGAACTTCCTATGCCTCAACTTCCACCCATTGCCCCTTGTCCTGTCATTGGGCATGACAGAGACAAGTCTGGCTTCATCCTCCTGGCATGCACCCTTTACATATTTATAAATATTAATGAGGTCACCTCTCAGTCTCCTCCTCTCGAAATTAAAAAGCCCCAGGTCCCTCAGTCTGTCCTTGTAAGAGAGACATTACACTTCCTTAATCATCCTTGTGG
>WBNM01012768.1:3763-15068 GCA_013399055.1 Ramphastos sulfuratus | reverse complement strand
TGCTCACCAGGATGCAGCAGGTACCATGCCAAATGTGATGCCCAGGGGAGAAGCAGTAACTGCCATGCTGGGCACCATGCAAAGACAATGCCCTGAGGAAGAACAGCAGGGACCATGCCAGGTACCATGCCAGGTACCATGCCAAGGGTCATGCCCAGTGGAGGAGCAGTAGGTACCACACCAAGGGTGATGCCTTGAGTGGGGCAGTAGGTATCACACTGGGTACCATGCAGAAGGTGATGCCCTGCTCAGCAGGATGCAGCAGGTACCATGCCAAATGTGATGCCCAGGGGAGAAGCAGCAGGTGCCACACCAAGGGTGATTCCCTGTTCTTCAGGATGCCAAGAACACCTCCAGGGCACAGAGTGAGGGGCACAGACACTGGGTGGCACAGAGTCCCCTCCAGCACCCACCTCCAGCCTGCTGCCAGGCAACTTCTCTCTCCAAGCACCAGGTGCTTGCACCCCAAGTGGGTGAGGACACCCTGTGCCAAGGGGGAGCTGGGTGCCCTCCATCCCAGCAGGCACAAAGCATCTTGGCAAAGCCTTGGCATGGGAATGAAAAACTCCCCCAGGCCCCAGCAGTTTGGACACTCCTTTTTATTTGCCTCTGGACTTCCTCCTTTACACAAACTCCAAATTCTAAGTGTTTAGAACTAAAACTGACTGGCACCAGTTTAACCCAGTACCAATCACCTAAGGGTAGTTTCTCTTTGGCCAGCAGAGCCTGATGGGCACCTAGGGTGCCACCAGTAGCACCAGGAGATGGCACAGACCTCCTCCCAGCAAAAATAACAGAGACCCCAAGGTCATGGGGATACAAGTGCTGACCCCAGGGTCTGTGTGCCCAGGGCACCCCCTGTGATGGACAGACCTGGCTGCCCAGGGTGCCCTGCTGCCCCTTCACAGGGATGGGCACAGCATGCTGTGAGCCTAGGAATGGGATTGGGATCTCCATCCTGCTCTGAGGGGAGAAATGGGTCCAAGAGGGGTGAGAGGGCAGCCAAGGGGTCCTGGGCATTGGTGGTATAAGGGTTAAGTCTCCAAGGGATGTGGGCAAAGGCACTACATGGTGAAGGTGGGTACCAGGACTTCTCCAGCTGGGTAGCAGGGACTCTCCAGGTGGGCAGCAGAGGATGCTCCAGGTGGGCAGCAGGGGATGCTCCAGGTGGGCAGCAGAGACTCTCCAGCTGGGCAGCAGGGGATGCTCCAGGTGGGCAGCAGGGGATGCTCCAGCTGGGCAGCAGGGGATGCTCCAGGTATGAAGAACCCCCGACACGTGTCTCTCGCCACCCACCACCGTGCCCAGAGCATGCCCTCCTCAACCTGTTCATGATACCCGAGAGGAGCACCAAAGCAGAAGCACCTTCAGGCAGAGCAGTGGGGGAGCACCAATGCCGGAGAGCGCCAGGGGAAGAGGCTGGCGAGTCCCAAAGCTGCCAGGGTGAGGAGGGCAGAGCCCGGCAGGGTCGTGCTGGGCACCCAACTCTCGAGTCGCTGCGCTACGTGCGGGGACGAGGGGCTCGGGTGCGGCGGGTGGGGGAGGAGGAGCCCACGAACTCGAACTGCTTCTGCCTGTCGGGGTGGTTGGGGAAGGGCATCTGCCCGCGGTACAGCCGCTTGATGAAGTGAGCTTCGCGCTGGTTCTGGCGGCTGCGGGCGGCCGGGCGGGGCCGGCCCCGACGGCTGAAGGCCATGAACCAGCCCTCGTAGCGAGCGTTCTGGAAAGCAGTGTAGTTGTTCTCCAGTACGATCTCGGTGAAGATGCAGTCCTTGCTCTTGCCGTTGGGCTGCGGGATGGTGGCAAAAGGGTAGGGGATGGGCGATGCCCATCTTCCCTCAGTCTGTGCCTGCTGCCCTCAGCCTGCCTCTGCCACCTCCTAACCTGCCTCTGCCACCCCTCAGCCCACTTCTGCCACCCCTCAGCCCACTCCATTCCTGCTGTGTTCACCATGGCACCAACGCCAAGGCACCAGAACCATTCCCCAGGGGGTTCTCTTTGCAGGAGCCCACCCCAGGGCAGCAGAACCATTCCCCCAGGGGCTCCTCCTTGCAGGAGCTGCCCAGAGCCACCTGCCAATGAATTCCCCTTCCAGGAACCCACCAGGACCACCTCCCCAGGGACTCCTTGCAGGAAGCCACTCGATGCCCGAGGGTCAGCTGCCCAGGGGTTTGCCCACCCCCAAACCCCTATGAGTGGTGACACAGGGATGGGCTCAGCCAAGAGTCCCAGCTCCAGCAGCTCCGTGGGGTGCTGGAGCTGAGCTCTGGGGGGGAGGGACCCATGGAGGGTGAGGGGTGGTGGGGCCAGGACTCACCTTGCCCACCAGCTTGCCCCTCTTGCTCATGCAGATGTACTTCTCGCTCTCGGCCCCCTTGATGCGGACGCGGCTGCCGAAGGTGTCTGTCTCCACGATCAGCTTGGCTGTGAAGGAGCCAAAAGGTCCCACGGGGGCTGTGCCACCCCCTCCACGAGCAGCCTCCTCTCTCTGTCCCCATCTCACCCCCACAGCATCCCTCGGGTGGCAGAGGGAGGGTGGTGAACTCCCTCCCCCACCCCGCCCCCGGAGCTGGATGTGGGAGGTGCTCCTCAGGCTCTGTGCTGAAGAGCTTTAACCCAGCAGGGTCAAAACTGGGTGTTTGAGGAAGGCCATGGGCCCTTCCTCCCCACCAGCCAGCCCCAGGGTGGGCACACTGCCAATGGCTTCTCCAGCACCCAGTGGGTTAATGATCCTCGTCCTCATCATCCCCTCCACAGCAAAGGTTGGCAGTGACACTGGCACCAGTGAGCCCAGCATGGCCCTGCACTCCTGAGAGCTGGGATGGTGCTGAAGGAGCCTCAGCAGGCTTTGAAAAGCCTTTGCTGGAGTTTTGGGACACTGAGGAGGGAGCAGCCTTGGCTCGTGTGGGGTTGTGATGCCCATCAAGGGTGGCATCGAGGCTGGAGCTCCCTGGTGAATGCCACAGGGACAGGTGATGTTGGCAGGGCAGGCTCTGCCCTAGATGGGCTCCTGTGGATAGGTAAGAGGCTGATGAGAGGGTGGTGACCTGGGATTAGGTCAGCAAGAGCTTGGGGAGAGGATCAACAGACCTACAGGTGGTGCCCACCTGGCACAGCTCTGGTTCCTAACCAACCACCACCGTGGCCAGGCAAAGAGGCTCTTGGCACAGCTGTGTGCAACCGAACTGGTAAATCAGTTCAGAATGCCAGGCTGGAGCTGTCCTTGTCTGCTGCAGGAGGGGTTTGGATTAGATGACCTTTAAAGGTCCCTTCCAACCCAACCCATTCTGTAGCCCCAGGGTTCTAGAACCCCCAATTTGGGGGTGGATTTGGGGTCTAAACTCAGGCAGCTGGAGCAGTCCCAACCTCTCCTCCTTAGAAAACATCTCCAGGATGATGTTTCCCTCAGCTTTTTCCAACCTTTCCACTTATCAGGATCTAGATAAATCCCTCTGAGGAGCTCCCAACCCAAGGAGCTCACAGACCCAAGGGAGATCCCCAACCCAAGGGAGCTCCTCAAGCAAGGACCTCCCACCCCAAGGGAGCTCCTTGACCAAAGACCTCCCAACCTAAAAGAGCTCCTCAAGGAAGGACCTCCCACCCCAAGGGAGCTCCTCAAGCAAGGACCTCCTAACTTAAGGGAGCTCCCCAAGCAAGGACCTCCCACCCCAAGGGAGCTCCCCAAGCAAGGACCTCCCAACCTAAAGGAGCTCCTCAAGCAAGGATCTCCCACCCCAAGGGAGCTCCCCAAGCAAGGAGCTCCCACCCCAAGGGAGCTCCTCAAGCAAGGAGCTCCCAACCTAAGGGAGCTCCTCAAGGAAGGATGTCCTCACCCCAAGGGAGCTCCTTGACCAAGGATCTCCCAACCTAAAGGAGCTCCTCAATCAAGGATCTTCCACCCCAAGGGAGCTCCTTGACCAAGGACCTCCCAACCTAAAGGAGCTCCTCAAGCAAGGAGCTCCCACCCCAAGGGAGCTCCTCAAGCAAGGACCTCCCACCCCAAGGGAGCTCCTCAATCAAGGATCTTCCACCCCAAGGGAGCTCCTTGACCAAGGACCTCCCAACCTAAAGGAGCTCCTCAAGCAAGGAGCTCCCACCCCAAGGGAGCTCCTCAAGCAAGGACCTCCCACCCCAAGGGAGCTCCTCAATCAAGGATCTTCCACCCCAAGGGAGCTCCTTGACCAAGGACCTCCCAACCTAAAGGAGCTCCTCAAGCAAGGAGCTCCCACCCCAAGGGAGCTCCTCAAGCAAGGACCTCCCACCCCAAGGGAGCTCCTTGACCAAGGACCTCCCAACCTAAAGGAGCTCCTCAAGCAAGGAGCTCCCACCCTAAGGGAGCTCCTCAAGCAAGGACCTCCCACCCCAAGGGAGCTCCTCAATCAAGGATCTTCCACCCCAAGGGAGCTCCTTGACCAAGGACCTCCCAACCTAAAGGAGCTCCTCAAGCAAGGAGCTCCCACCCCAAGGGAGCTCCTCAAGCAAGGACCTCCCACCCCAAGGGAGCTCCTCAAGCAAGGATGTCCCCACCCCAAGGGAGCTCCTTGACCAAGGACCTCCCAACCTAAAGGAGCTCCCGAAGCAAGGACCTCCCACCCCAGGGCAGCTCCCCCAGCCCCTTACCAAACTTGTTGCCCTCCTCAGCAGTTGCTGTGATCCTCTTGCCTGTCACCTGGACGTGTTTGCCGCTGGTCCTGCTGTAGAGTTGGTACTCCCTGATCTGCCGGCGGCTCAGCTGGTCACTCATGGCCCCCTGGTCCCTCACATACTGGTTAAAATTAGGAGAAGGTTGATTCTCCCCCTTTGTTGACAAAGGGAAAAATAAAATCAATTTGTTTTGGACAGCCAGGGGAAGGAGCAGGGAGCCTGGTGCCACCCACTGCCACCCTAGAGAGCCATCGCCAGCCGGTTGGGTGGCACCGAGGAGATGGTTTGGACCTGAGAGAGCAGCACAGCAGGTAGGGAGAGGCTGAGATGTTGTTTTGCAGCCCTTTGCATGAAAGAGGTGCAGGGAAAGGTGCTCCAGGATGGGTTGTTTAGGATTGGTGCCTCGGGAGCTGCTGCTCCTGGCAGTGCTTGCTCTGGGGCTGGAGGGATGCTCAGCAGCAGCAGCTCAGGATCCCTGGAAGATGCCAAGGACAGGGTGGGCTCTGGCTGCACTGTCTGGGCTCTGGCTGCCCAGTTTGGGGTTCTGGTTGCCCTGTGTGGTCTCTGGTTGCCCAGTTTTGGGGTCTAACTGTCCTGTCCGGGCTCTGGCTGCCCAGTTTTGGAGTCTAACTGTCCTGTGTGGTCTCTGGTTGCCCAATTTTGGGGTCTAACTGCCCTGTCTGGGCTCTGGCTACCAAGTTTTGGGGTCTAACTGCCCTGTCTGGGCTCTGGCTGCCAAGTTTTGGGGTCTATCTGCCCTGTGTGGCCTCTGGTTGCCCAATTTTGGGGTCTAACTGCCCTGTCTGGCCTCTGGCTCCCCAATTTTGGGGTCTAACTGCCCTGTCTGGGCTCTGGCTACCAACTTTTGGGATCTAACTGCCCTGTCTGGGCTCTGGCTACCAACTTTTGGGATCTAACTGCCCTGTCTGGGCTCTGGCTGCCTGACTTGGGGGTCTAACTGCCCTGTCTGTGCTCTGCCTGCCCTGTTTAGGGGTCCAGCTGGACATCCAGACCCCAGAGAGGAGAGTCTGAGGTCCAGCTGCCCAGTATGGGGGTACACAGCATCCCCCAAACCCTCCTGCACCCTCCTGGCCTGCAGCATCACCTCTCTGGCTGTGAAGCCCAGCAAGAGGAGACTCATCCCTGCCTGCCCTTGCAGGAAGGGAGCAGCAAGACACAGGGGTGGGGAACACTGCATGCTCCCCTGCATCCCCCCACCTCCAACCCCCATTCCATCTCCCCACCACCTTTGTGTGCTCCTGGGGATTCATTTCCTGCCAAGATTCACTTTAAAAGCCTTTGGGGCTGGCTGAGGAGGTGGAGGGGTGGGAAGGGGTGGGGGGGATTGGAGCTTTTTCCATCAAAGGCAGTTGCCTTCCCCTCTCATTTTCAAAGAAATAAAAGCATTTACCTTGGGAAAGGGAGAAAAAAAAAAAAATGGGTGGAGGAGGAAGAAGAAGAAAGGTCCTGAGCATGTATTAAGGCTGCTGGGGGCCAGCATCTCCAGGGGTTTTGTCTGGGCTCTGGAGCAGAGGGTGCTGATATGGAACAGTGCATTTTAATAGCCACTGCCTTTCTAAAGCACAAAAATAAAGGCCTGGTGCAGCCTGAGAGGGTGATGGGGAAAGGGGAAGTGTGAGGGGGTTTTAATCATCACACAGACCCCAACCTACTCCCTCCCCACCCCTGCCACATTAACCCCCTCAGCAGCTGGCATCAGTGATAGCAAAGGCACAGCCTGGTCCTGGGCAGAACTTGGTAAGGTCTTGCCCCAGCAAGGCTGTGAGAAAGGAATCATCTGCCCTGGGGTTGCTGAGCTTGGCCTGGGTCTCTCCAGCTCCAGGCAGATGGAAAAAATCAAAGAATCCAAGAAGGAAGAAGATCCTCAGCACCCAGCACCAGCACCCAGCCTCTGAGATTGGTGCTGAAGGGCACAGCCAGCTCTGGTGGGTACTCAACCCCAGCCTCAGCCCATTACAGCTCCTGAGATTGGTGCTGAAGGGCACAGCCAGCTCTGGTGGGTACCCAACCTCAGCCCATCACAGTTCCTGGGGCTGGTGCTGATGGGCACAGCCAGCTCTGGTGGATACCCAACCCCAGCCCCAGTCCATCACAGCTCCTGAGATTGGTGCTGAAGGGCACAGCCAGCTCTGGTGGGTACCCAACCTCAGCCCATCACAGTTCCTGGGGCTGGTGCTGATGGGCACAGCCAGCTCTGGCAGGTACCCAACCCCATGGGCAGCTTCACAGCCTCCTTCCCCTGCCCAAAGCCAGGCACCACTTGGGGTGGGCACGCACTGGGCTCTCCCCCATGCCCACCAGCAAAGCCTCTCACCAGAGTAAAGGACATCCCTGGTGCAAACTGGGATGGCAGAGTGGGTGCCCTCACCCAGCCTGGCTCTGTTAGGAAAAGACCTCCACATACCTGGGTCTGACAGGAGAACATGAGGAGCTGGAAGCATCTGCAGCAGGAGACAAAAGAGAGAGAAAAAAAAGGGGGGTCTGGGGGTGGGGGTCAGTTGTTGCCTCTTCTTTCCAACCCCCTCCCCTTCAAGGAAGAGCAAGAGTCTGAAGGCACCGAGGAGAAGCTCAGAAGCAGCATCTCTGGGGGCTTACATGGAGAGGTTCTGCAGGCTGAAGGGCTGCATGGTGCTGCTGGAAGCCCCCCGGGCAGCCGCATCAAGCGGAGGCACCTCCACGGCTCTCGGCGCTCCCCTCACCGCCGGCACATCCCAGGCAGGGCAGGGAGAGCCAAGGAGCAGCCTGTCCCCTCCTTCCTCGCCTGATGCCCACGCTCGGGGTGCCCGAGGCAAGCCGGGGGTGAAGCCCAGGTTGTCACCAGGCTGCTGAAGCCACGAGAGATGCCAACGGCTTCGGAGCACCAACGCTGATGGAGCATGGGGGAGGCAGCTGGGGTCGGGTCCTCTCCTCCTCCTTCTCCTCCTCCTCCTCCAGCCCTGCAGGCTGCACGTTCTAAGGCTTGGGGACATCCAGCTCCATCCTGTCCCCTTCGTTCCCACCCCATCAGCTTTGGGTTAGTCACTGGTTGGCATCTCCTTCCAGAAGCAGCTTAGTGGGGAAGGTGGGCACGGGCAGGGCAGGGCTGGCACCCGCTGCCCCCAGGTTCCACTGAGCCAGCAGCACCCTCCCGGTCCTGGTGGCCTGGTGAGGGGAGGTGAACCAAAGGGGCAAGGATTTAAAGGTGGGGAGAAGTCTTTGCAGAGAGGGGTTGGACTCTCCTGGGAGGCAGGGAAGGAGGATGGAGCAGAGAAGGGGACAGGGCAGGAGGAGGGGACGGGGGGGAGGCGGGGAGGATGCTCAGCAGCTCTGGGGTGGCACAGTCTCCCCCCCCCCCCAACTCACTCCAGGGAGAGGAGAAGATGGTGAGGCCATGGGAGGTGCAGAATGCTGTGGAGGTGGGAGGAGCCTCCCCCCCGGGAAGTGCCAGGCCTGGGGCAGGGCTGCAGTGGCACTTTTGTCACCCTCCTTTCACCAAGGTGCCACAAGCAGCTCCTGCGTGGCAGAGAGAAGAGCACCAGGGAGGGCTCTAACCAACAGTTCCCCACTTTTCCCTGCCTGCTCCCACTTATCACTTCCCCACGAGGTGTGTGTGTGCGTGGGGGAGGGGGTGGATGTGTACCCCTCCTTGCTCCATTTGCTGGGTCAGGGAGGGGGCTAAGTACCTTCTAAATGCCCTGCTAGGGAGCTGGGGGCTAATGCCAGCTGGGTAAAATGCCCCCGAAGGACATAGACTAATTCAGGTCAGAAACTCTTTGGCTCCTTGCTTGTGCCTCAGTTTCCCCAGCAGTGCAAAACAGGGATCAGATCCCATGGGAAAAGCATGACGGAGATGCTCCCCCTCCAGCTGCGAGAGGGTAGGGAGCCTGATTCGGTGCTAATGACCTCAATTAGATCTCCCCTGGTGTCTTCTCACCTCCCGGGCCAGGAATTCAGCCCCAAACCACAGTTTGCAGCCGCCCACAATACCCACAAATGGAGGTACCCCCCCGGCAATTCGGGGGCTCCCCTTCCACACCAGTCCCAGACACTCCCCTGCCTCCCCATATCCCATTCCCAGGCTCAGCATCCCTGAGCCCTCTCTAGCCCCGGGGGATGATTGATGGCCCTGGAGCCATCATCGCTCCCAGCACGACCACTCCCCAGCCCGGTTAGGGGCAGAGGGTCCTGGGGAGCTGTCACCACACTGCCTGAGGGGGTCTGGCTTGTGCAAGCAGCCCCCGTGGGGTGAGGAAAGGCTGGAGGGGACAGGGCTGCCTGTCACAGCCTCCTGCCTGTGGCCCTGGCAGGCAACAACCTCAGGAGATTCCCCTCCACCCCCTTCCTCTGCCCATCCCCCTCCTCCTCCCCATCCCAGCAGCTCCTTCAGCCCCATCCTCACCACCCCAACTTCCCTCCAGCAGCTCTGGCATCCTCCCCCCTCCTTCCCCCGCGAAGGCTTTCAATCTTCTACCCCCACACCTGGAACAGTCTAAAGCTGCTCTTTGTGGGGGGCTTAGCTCCCCTCTTGGAGCCAATCTGAGGCACAGCAGTCTCATGTGCCCCTCTCCTCCCACTCCCCCCCTCCCTTCCTGCCATGCTCTTGAGGGGCACCAGACCCTCCCCAAATACCTGCAGCCCAAGGCCAGGTCAATACAATCATCTCCCTGCTGCTCTCTAATCCCTTTTTGTCTCTCATTCACAAGCAAAACTCATTACCCAGGGCTAGATTTAGGGTAGGGGGGGCTACTGCTGAACCCCCCACCACCCCCCCAGCCTAGAGGAAGGATGATGCCAGAGTCCCCCCACCTCAAAACCCCAGCAGAGAAAGCCAAGTGTGGGGAAGGGCAACAGCAAAGGAAAACCTTTCCAGGTTCTTCTGCTCCTGGAAGGGAAGAAGAAAAAGCTCTTAGACATGGACAGCCCACGTGGAGCCTGCTTCATGGTCATGGTCATGAGGTGGGGGCACACATGAGCCCCCTCCCAACCCCACAGGGACCCTCACATGCAGCTGACCCTATCCCACTGCCCCATACCTGGCTGAGCTCCACTACAGCTTCTGTTAATTCACAGATCCCTTCCTGCCCAGGCAGCAACTCATCCTTGTGGGAATGGAGCTGTGGAAGAGCCTAAAGACCTCCCCCCCAAAGCTCCCTCCAGCTTGGGGACCTCCTGAAGGACTCCCCTCCAGTGGTGGGGCCACTGGAACTGGGGTGGAAGCCACATCCTTGGAGGTATTCAAGGTGAGGCTTGACTGAGCTCTGACCAAGCTGTGGAGGTCTCTGCTGACCGCAGGGGGTTGGGCTGGGTGAGCTTTAAAGGTCCCTTCCCACCCAAACCTTTCTGTGGTTCCATGGAAATCCCAGCTCAGGGATTCAGGGCTTGGTGGGAACATGGAGCAGCTCACCCCTGGGATCAGGGCATGGGGGAGCTCCTGGTGGAGGAAGGCTTCATCCTCAGCCCTCCTCCTCATGGCATGGGAAAGCCTCCTCTGTGCCCTCTCTACCCATGGCAACATGGCACTTGGGAAGTGTTGGGGGCACAGGTGATGGTCAGAGCTTTGGGCACAAGGGAGGTCTTGGGGCACAGGTGGTGCTGAGGGCACAAGGGAGAAGTCTGGGGCAAAGGGATGCCCAGAGCTTGGGGTGCAGGTGACAGGGAGAGCTCAGGGTGCCAGGTGATGCCCAGATCTCAGAGTGCAGGAAAGAGCTTGAGGTCCAGACAGTGCCCAGAGCTTGGAGTTTGGGGTACAGGGGAGGGCTCAGGGTGCCAGGTGATGCCCAGATCTCAGACTGCAGAGGTCCAGACAATGCCCAGAGCTTGGAGTTTGGGGTACAGGGGAGGGCTCAGGGTGCCAGGTGATGCCCAGATCTCAGAGTGCAGGAAAGAGTTTGAGGTCCAGACAGTGCCCAGAGCTTGGAGTTTGGGGTACAGGGGAGAGCTCAGGGTGCCAGGTAATGCCCAGAGCTTGAGACAGAGGTGAGAGAAAGCTGGGGAGGGGATGCCCAGATCGAACCATTCCAGTTGGAAAAGACCTTTTAAGCTCGAGTCCAAGCACTGAATGGTTTTGGTTGGGAACCGTTTGGCATTTGGCTGTGGAGGAGCAGCAGCCCCTCAGGGGGGACAGTAAAGCCTTCGGGGGTAATTAGAGCCCTCCGGAGCCTGGGACCCCACCCCTTGCCCTGTGTCGTGGCCAACCAGCCGCGGACACCTGGATGGCACCCAGGCAGGGGGTGTCCCCAGCTAAGTATGTGTCTGACGCTCCCAATGTCCTCCTGCCCCCCTGGTGTCCCCTCACCCTCCCTTACGTTCGTCTCTTCCCTTGTCCTGCCGTCCCCGCTCGTCCAGCGTCCCCTGTGCCCTTCCCATGCCCCCCAGGTGTCCCCTCGCCCCCCCTTACGCTCCTCTCTCCCCTTGTCCTGCCGTCCCCACTCGTCTCAGTGTCTCCTGTGCCCTCCCCATGCCCCTCACCCTGTCCCCACCTGCCCCCTGCCTCTCCTCTCCCTGCCCCGGGCAAGGATGCAGCGCTGTGGGCGGAGCCGAACCCCCGATGGGCGGGGCCTGAGGCATGGTGGGCGGGGATTAAGGCTCCATGTGCGGGGGGCTGTGAGCCGGGGGGGCGTATCCCAATCGGTGGTGGGCGTGGCCAGCCGCCACTTCCGGC
>WBNM01012762.1:0-17870 GCA_013399055.1 Ramphastos sulfuratus | reverse complement strand
AACAGATCCTTGACATCAGTAAACAACATTTTCTCAAGGCTACTTCCATTCTGCCTGCTGCATCATTTGAACTCTGTTAACCTTCAAGGATACTCTCCCCCCGCCTTCCCACCCCCCCCACCCCCGTGTTGGTTTTTTTTATTTGAAGGAGAGCACAGAGGAGCTTCCCTGCCCTGAGCTGCAGAGCTTTGCTGGCTTCGTAGCAGCTTGGCAGGAACCCAGCAGTCATGAGCAGCTCGTCCAGCACAGGAGGGCTCCAAGCCAGAGCCCATCCCATATTAACTTAAGGGTGATACATTTGCTCAAGCTAAGCAACATCTCCCAGCTTTCCCTCCTCCATACCCCTAGAAAACCACCCTTTTAGTTCTTTGGGTTTTTTCTTTCTGCTGTGATTCAATCTGCCTCACACATGTGGTGCAGGCATCCCTTCCTTTGTCACGTGTGTTGGGCAGCAGATGAAGGCTTTGGTGCCAAACGTGCTGCGTGCTCATGACCTGTTGTTTCCAAATACCTTGCAGCTTTGGTCGAAGTGAAGTAAAGTTTCATTGAAATGTTCTGACTTGGGACGGTTTATCCCCTCAGTTGAGATTCATTTCCAACCCATGCATTAATTTCTTGCTGCAAACCTGCAGTACAAGCAGCTGGAAGAGAGGTGGAAAGTGGCATTTAAAATTAATGTCTCCAGGGATAAGGCCTCAACCTGGGCAGCCTGTTCCAGTATTTTGCCACTTTCATTGCAAAGAACTTCTTCCTAATGTCCAACCTAAATCTCCCCTGCTTCAGTTCCAAAGCATTGCCCCTCGTCCTATTTCTACAGGCTCTTCCCCAGCCGTCCTGTGAGTCCCCTTCACATAGTGAAATGTAGCTGTTGGGTCCCCCCAGAGCCTCCTCTGATCCAGGCAGAACAGCCCCAGTTCTTTGCACCTGTCTTCATACTCTGGAGAGGCTCTCCAGACCTCTGAAAATAACAATTCACTTCTTTTAAGTAGACGTGAGTTAGAAAGTGTTACTGGAGCATGACTGGGTTCTTCTCTAGCCTGGATTCCAAATACTGAATCAGCTATATAAATGTACCCATTTGAAGACATACATACCTTAGTCAGTGGCCTCGCCATCTTACTGCTTCTCTCCTTGGGTTTTATTTGGATGTTCTTTAGGTAAGCTTCATGGATTTCTGGAGTTTAGGGGGTTGATTTAATTTTTTTTTTCTCTGTCTAGTTTTAGCTTCTTTCTTTATAAATGATGTGACAGAGACCAGGCAATTTATTAGGCTTTCACACTGTCTCACATAACATCCTCCTTGGGAGGCTTAGGAACTGTGGGGTCAGATGAGTGGAAAGTGAGGTGAATTGAGACCTGGCTGAAGGACAGAACTCAGACAGTTGTGATCAACAGTGCAGAGCCTAGTTGGAGGCCTGTAGCTCATGGTGTTCCTTGTGGGTCAGAACTGTCTGTGTCCAGTCCTGGTCAACATCTTCATCAGTGACTTGGATGAAGGGACAGGGTGGACCCTCAGCCAGTTTGCTGTTGGTACAGAACTGAGAGCAGTGACTGACACCCCCTCAGGCTGTGCTGCCATTCAGTGAGACCTGGACGGGCTGAGAGCTGGGAAAGAGGAACCACATGAAGTTCAAAAGGGGCAAGTGTAGGGTCCTGCATCTGGGGAGGAACATCCCCCTGCACCAGGACAGGTGAGGTGTTGAGCTGCTGTGTGGGAAGGTCCTGGGAATGCTGGTGGACAAGTCCCCTGTGAGCCAGAAACATGGCCTCATGTCTAAAAAGGCCAGTGGCACCTTAGGGGGCATTCAGAAGTGTTGCCAGCAGAACAAGGGAAGTTCTCCTCCCGCTCTAGTTTGTCCCACTGAAGCCACATCTGGAGAACTGTGTTCATTTCTGGGCTCCCCAGTTCTAGAGACACAAGAAACTACGGGAGAGACGCCAGTGAAGGCTACAAAGATGCTGAGGGGCCTGGAGCATTTCTGTGAGGAGGAACGGCTGAGAGCCCTGGGGCTGTTGAGCCTGGAGAAGAGCAGCCTGAGAGGAGATCTGAACAATGGTGATCCATAGCTATGGGGTGGGAGTTCAAGAGAATGGAACCAGACTCCTTTCAGTAATGCCCAGTGTCAGGACAAGGAGCACACTGGAGCACAGGAGATTGTATCTGCACATGGTGACAGTGTGAAATCTGTGAGGATGCTGGAGCCGTGGAGCAGGCTGCACAGAGAGGTTGTGGAGTCTCCTCCTCTGGAGAGCTTCCAAACCCACCTGGACATTGTGATGCTGGGCAAGCTGCTGCAAGTGCCCCTTCTCTCAAAGTCTCTTCCAACTCCCACCATGCTGGGATTCTCTGATCCCAGGAGNGAGGCCTGTAGCTCATGGTGTTCCTTGTGGGTCAGAACTGTCTGTGTCCAGTCCTGGTCAACATCTTCATCAGTGACTTGGATGAAGGGACAGGGTGGACCCTCAGCCAGTTTGCTGTTGGTACAGAACTGAGAGCAGTNGAGAGGTTGTGGAGTCTCCTCCTCTGGAGAGCTTCCAAACCCACCTGGACATTGTGATGCTGGGCAAGCTGCTGCAAGTGCCCCTTCTCTCAAAGTCTCTTCCAACTCCCACCATGCTGGGATTCTCTGATCCCAGGAGATACAAAATTTGATGAGAGAGGAACAACTGAATACAAGATAGAGAGAAAGAAAGTCGTCTAACCAATCCAATTGGTCCTGCACCTTTGAGGCTGAGCTGTCTTTTCTGAATTTGTCTTTTCAATATTTTTTAATTGTTGTGGGTTTTTTAAACAGAAATGGTAATTTCTGCCAATAAATATTGTCAGGGTCTGAAACAGGATGTCCAGAAAAGTGGTAGAGTTCTCATCCCTAGAGGGGTTTCAAAGCTGTGAGGGACATGGCTTAGTGATCCCCTGGCAGTGCTAGGTTAATGTTCGAACTTGATGATCTTAGAGGTCTCTTCCAACCAGAGTGGTGCAATGATTGCATTTCCTTAACATGTGGCAGATTGAGAAAATCAGTGCTCAGAAGATTTCTGCCCTGGTTGACAGATGAAGTAGGTAATGGAGTTTAATCTTTCCCATTTTCGTGATTTGACACATTTTCACTTCTGCCTGTCTGTGTGTGTTTAAGTCAAGGAACCAAAATAAATTTTGAGTAGAGAGTATAAACCCTCGGCAGAGTTACAGCTTTCACTACAGGGCTGGGCTAGATGTAAACAGCATGAATGCTACAGATATTGTTTAATTAAATGCATACATCAGAGAAACATCTCAAATGTTTGCAGCAGCAGCACCCAGAAGTGAGAACAAGGACGCAGTGTGCTTTGTCAGCTGAGGGCTGCCTCAGCTGCGTTCACATTGCTGCATTCGATTTGGCCACAGCCCTTGGGAGAAGGTGCAGTGCTTCCCCCAGATTCATGTACAGGCTGCTCAGGGTGGTCAGTGATGTGGGTGGCTTCTTCCTGGCCAAACAGTGGAATTCTCACATCTACTAGGATCAGTGCTGAGGGTTCTGCAGTTTAGGTCACTGTGTCTTTTCCGTGGCTCTGTTTCTTAGGTAGTGTCAGGTGTTTGCACTGAATCTCGAATCCATGTGGATTTAGGCTGTGCTGTAGCAACCCACAAGCTGCTGAGCTTGAAAACAAAGAGGGGCTTTTCTTGACCATGTTTCCATGTTTAATCCTTACCCTAACAAACCCCACTACAGTCTCCTCTGCCCAGTTTTTCTCCCTGTGCTCTGTGCCAATACTAGAACTTCAGGTAGGTGCTAAGTGTTTTCCAGCCACTATGAGCTGGTGGTGAAAGATGGAAACTCATGCAAGACCTACACTGCATTTACTCCTTGCATGCCAGCTAGGTAATTTATACCAGTTCTTTCACAGACTCATAGATTAGTTTGGGCTGGATGGCATCTTTCAAGGTCATCTAGTCCAGCCCTCCTGCAGTCAGCAAGGACATCTGCAACTAGAGCAGGTTGCTCAGGGACCCGTCAAATGTGACTGGAATGTTGCCAGGCATGGGTTTCTACCACCTCTCTAGGCAACCTGGAACAATTTCTTACCATCCTTGTTGTAAAAGATTTCTTCTGTGTAGTCTGAATCTCCCTCTTTTAGTTTGAAACTGTCACCCCTTGTCCTGCCACAACAGGCCCTAAGAAAAAGTCTGTCCCCAGCTTTCTTAGAGGCCCTTTTGAAGTCCTGCAAGGCTACCAAAAGGTCTCCCTGGAGCCTTCACTTCTGCAGGCTGAACAAGGCCAACTGTCTCAGCCTGGCCTCACAGCACAGGTATTCCATCACTCTCAGCATTGCTGTGGCCTCCTCTGGCCCCTCTCCAACAGGTCTGCGTCTTATTCTGAGGACTCCAGAGCTCAACATGGTGTTCAAAGTGGGGTCTAAGACAATTCTTTGTCACAAATGAACTTTAAGTGATGGAGATTGCAGAAAACCTGTGGTTTGTGAGCTGGATTCTGGGAACAACCAGCATAGTGGTGATGTGAGGATTTCCCAGATTGATAATGCTACAGCAGCATCCAGAAGCTTCAGGAAGAAGATTTTCCTTCCTTCACCACAACATGTTTTAGATATCACAAAACCCCAGCAAAGATTATTTTGTACCGATAGGAAACCACAGGCTGATATCAGACAGCTCAGTGAAGGGAAGTCTGTTAGATGGTATGAGCAACTGTTTGCTCCAAAATAGAGCAGGAATATTTGTATCTATGGAGTAGAGCAGGAGAAGGGCACAGCCCTTAAATTTAGGTGTTGTCCTTAATATGAGACCTGTGAGATTCAAGTGGTGCCTGTAGGTCTGAGCTTGGAGTCAGGCAGCAAAACTTTGTTTGAATTCCCCATGTTTATCTATCCCATCAGGTTTTGCCAAGCTCCATCCTCCTGTGCTGAGATCAGCAGAGACTGATTATTGTCACCAGGGTAAACAGTCTTGACCTGCACAGGGAGGAAGGGGCCAGATAAATTGGATAACAAAGGTACATAAATAGCATTTATGAATGAATGGCTTAATGTTCTCCAGGCTGTGGTGGAGAGTTCTCTAGAAATTTTTGTTGTCCTAAAGACAGTCTTTGAGCAGAGTGGGAGTTCTTAGTACAGCTAAGGTCAGTGAAGGCAAACAAATCTGGCAGTACTGCATCTACACAGTGCAATGATGGACTTGGCAGTGCTGGGTTAACAGTTGGTCTTGATGATGCACAAGATTTTCACCAACCTGTATGATTCTGTGATCCTGTCATTCTAAAGCAATGTCAATCAGGAGGCACTGGTGCTTTTCATGCACTGTTGAAAGAGCAGCTCACTTGAGGCTCTTGTTCAAACTGAGGTGATGATGGTTTGCATCAGGGTAAAAGCAATTCTGCTTTAGGGGACTGCTCATTCTGGTAGGTAGTGGCTTCAGGAGTACACCAATCATGCAGATCTTTTTTGAGGTGCAGTCAGATCCTGATTCTCTATACTTCACCATTCAAGAAGATGNAGATTGGATGAGGCCTTGAGTGACCTGTACTAGTGGGAGGCGTCCCTGCCTATGGCAGGGGGTTGGAACTAGATGATCTTTGATGTCCATTCCAACCTCACCATTCTATGATTCTCTGATTCTATGCAGCTAACAGGCTTCAAGACTGATAGAGATGTCCTTCACCTGGAGGGAATCCTTGTCTTACTCATTAGTAGCTCTTCCTTTCTTCTACACTTGGGAAAAGCTAGTCTAGGACTACAGCACAAGCTGGGGGGTGGATCTAGCTGACTGGGGAGCAGCTTTGTGGAAAGAGACCTGAGGGTCCTAGTGGACAACAATCTCAGTGTGAGTAAACAGTGCTCAAAAACTGCTGCAGCAAAGAAAGCCAATGGGATGCTGTGTTCCATCAACAAGGGCCTCGCCAGCAGAAATGAAAAAGTCATGATCCAGCTCTACACAGTGCTAGTCAGGCTACACCTGGAATACTGTGTAATTTTGGTGTAAAAAAAATGGGGAGAGTCTGGAGAGAGCCCAGAAAATAACCACAAAGATCACGCAAGGACTGGGAAGATGCCATGTGGGGAAAGAGAACTGAGAGGACTAGATTCGTTCAGCCTGGATACCAGAAGGCTCAGGGGAGAACGTGTCACCTTGCTCCAGTGTTTAAAGGGTGGCCACAGAGAAGATGGAAACTCTTTTTTTTTGACAAGGAGTTCCATGGAAAAGATGAGGGGTGATGAGTACAAGTTGCTGCTGGGGAGATTCCAGTTGGACACTAGAGGACAGTTTTTCACAAGAACAATCAGCTACTGCAATAATGTCCCCAGAGAAGCAGTGGAGTCCCCAGCACTGAACAATTCTAAGATTGAGCTGGACAGAGTGCTGGGCCACCTTAGCTACACTATACTTCTGCTAAGAAAGGTTAAACCAGATCCCTTTCAACCTGGGATTCTGCCATCCTGTGATACTTGCTTCTGTCACAGAAGATGAGAGGAAAGGGCCTCAAGTTGCACCAGCGGAGGTTTAGTTTGGAAGAAACTTCTTCACTGAAATGGGTATCAAACACTGAACCAGGCTCCCCAGGGAGGTGGTTGAATCACCTACTCTGCAGGGGTTTTAAAGAGGCAGAGATCTGGTACTGAAGGACATGGTTTAGCATCAGATTTGTAGAGTTAGAGAATGGTTGGACTCAATGATCTTAAAGGTCTTTTCCAGCTGAAACAATTCTTATAATCATTGATGTGCCAGGTTGGAAGGGACCTCAAGGGTCCTCTGCTCCAACCTTTGTAGGTGAGTGTAGTTTAAATGAGATGGACGAGCACCCTGTCAGGCTGAGTCTATCATAACATTCATGTCTTTCATTAATAGAATAGGATCTTAAAAATAGAATATAAAAGATAGAACAGAAGATAGAATAAAATGTGAAACAGAATATAGAGCAGAATGGGGGATGGAATGAACAACCTAAAAACCCAATTTAAGAATAAGTTCTCTGGTTATATGTTGAGGTCCTTGTTTGGATCTGTCTTCACAGGACTCTCAGCGTTAAGGCAAATAGAGTAAACCCCAAAGCTGAGATTTGTGGATGTGTAGAGCCCACATACACAAAATAAAGACCGTAAAGATTCATGTTTGGCACCGATGCCTTGGCTCACAGTCCCAGCAGAGATAAGGCTGCAGTCTGCCTGGCTGGAGAGGTTTCATGTCCATGTTTCACTCCTCAAAACAAATCAACTGGGTCTCCTACCAGCAGCAGGGCCACAGTGATCATCTCACAGCAACCATATGTCCTTTCACTGCTGCTTGAAATACTGAAGAAGGGAGAGCTTCCATCGGGGCGTACATTTCCAGTTTGGGGAGATTAGGGAGCCAAAGGTCTGCAGGCTCAATAAGGGTCTTAGTCAGCATGTCCTGAACCTCAGGCTGATAAGGTCCCACTTCCTAGGCTGCCCTGATTGGAGAGTTAACAGTTGGTGACAGCGAGTCTGTCTCTGCTCTTAAGTCATTGTTATCATTTTTCAGTAATATTTACAGGCCTGGCTTTCGCAGATTAAAAAGTACAAAATCAAAAGGAGGTCTTCCTCCGTGGGTGCTGAGGTTGGAGGGGGATGGGGGGTGGAGGAGAAGGATGTTTGGGCTTGGCGTGCCACCCCGCTGCCACCGCGCTGGGGTGGGAGGGACCGGAGGAGGATGTCGGCTCCGTCTTTGTGGCTGCTGTTATGTAAAAGTCAAAACCTCGTAAAACGAGCCACGAGGAGCTCTGGGCCTGGGGAAGTGTGTTGTAAATGTCAGCCTCTGTGAGGAGAAGGAAGATGTGGAGCTCATCAGGGAGAGAGCTCTCCTTTCCCTGCCTGATGCACAAAGCCAAAGTGCAGGCGGCGGTTTGGACCCCTGTGCAGTGATAATGGGGAGAAGCTGGGTCCCAGTTGTCTGAAGGAATGTTCTTTTTGGCTGGGTGGAATGTTTTGGATGCTGCTGCGGCATTGCACCAATTTCCAGTGAAAGCATGTCTGGGACCTCGTCACTGGAAAAACATGCAAACTGAATCACTCTGAGCTTCTCCTGCCACCTTTTGTGTTGGGGGAATATGTTCTGCGCAGCTAAATGAGAACGCAAACAGCTGTGACATGGGAGCAACTCTCCATTTGGGGTGCAGACTGAAGAACTGTTCTGATCTCTCCATCCTCTACCTCTGTACATCAGCTGCATAATCCCAAAATCCCTAGGGCAACAGAGAGGGCTCATGTGGGTGGTTTCCAAAGCTAAAAAATCCTTTAACTGCAAAATTAGTGTGCAAAATACTTCTGTCCCTTCCCATCTTGGATCCTGAAGAGCTGGGAGGTCAGTGCTAGAGACTTCAGAGTTGGGTACCAACTCTCCACCAGCAGCACAAGGCGGGACTGGCTGTGGAAAGATGGATGGTGAGATTTCCACTCCTTTGCCAGGATGGGGGAAGAAAAGTCTAACCCTGGGCATGACAACTGCTATGAAAATTGTAGCAATGTGAGGATCAGTCACTTCTCCCAAGGAACAAGTGATAGGACAAGAGGAAGGCCTTGAGCTGTGCTAGGGGATGTTTAGGTTGAACAGGAGGAATAGTTTTTTCCCCAAAAGCACTGCCAAGCCCTGGAGCAGGCTACCCAGGGCAGTGGTGAAGTCCTCATCTCTGGAGGGCTTTTAAAGCTGTGTAGATGTGATGCTGAGGGACATGGTTTAGTGGTGACCTAGCAGAACTGAGTTAACAGTTAGACTTGGTGACCTTTAAGGTCTCTTCCAACCAAAGCAATTCTGGATTCTACAATCCTAAAGAAGTAAGAAAAAAATAATATTTTCATATCAGGAATCAGGATCAGAGTTTGTGCATCATCCAGAGTTCCTGAGGCTTATCCCTTTTGCTTGCTTGGATGCCTTAACAGAACACAAACATGTGCATGATGCTCCTGGACTTGAATGGTTGCCTTCATTCCCACACTTGAAGCAAAGACCCTGTGCTCCTTCTGCATTGCTGATTTCACAGCATGCTCCATGGCAAGGATTCTGTTTGCACAACTTCTGGGTTTCTGGTTGGAGTAGAAGAAATTAGGTGGCAGGGGAGAGATTTATCTGGGGTTTCGTTTAGGGATGGGAGGTGGAGCAATTGTCAGTGATGTTATCTGGAGTGCAAAGCATTTCCACCATAAACAACATTCCTCATGTTTTAGACTTGTCTGCTATCAAAATCAAAATGACTGCTGAGACCTAAGCAGTGGCACTTGATAAAAACTTTAAATAGTTAGCTCTAAGGTGGAAAAGGAGATTCACCATAGCTTTGAGTACACAGCTACACCTGTGAGTGTATATTCATTGAATAAGCTGCCCTGGAGGTATTTAAATAAGATCTTCCCAGATTCTTCTCTTCTTCAGGCTGAACAAGCCCAACTCTCTCAGCCTGGCCTCACAGCAGAGCCCTGCCAGCCCTGCCAGCATTGCTGTGGCTTTCTCTGGCCCCACTCCAACAGGTCCCTGTCTGTGCTATGCTGAGGACTCCCGAGCTGTCCCCAGCACCGCAGGGGGTTTTCAACAGAGCACAGCAGAGGGGCAGAATCCCCTCCCTGCCCCTGCTGCTCACGCTGCTGGGGATCAGCCCAGGACATAGCTGGCTCTGGTGTGGCAGTGCTCAGTGCCAGCTCATGGTGAGCTTTGCACCCCCCAGTACCCCCAAATCCTTCTTCACAGGGCTGCTCTCCAGCCCTGCATCCCCCAGCTTGCACTGGTACCAGATATTCCACCTGCCCAAGTGCAGGACCTTGTGTCCNCTCTTCCAACCAAAGCAATTCTGGATTCTACAATTCTAAAGAAGTAAGAAAAAAATAATATTTTCATATCAGGAATCAGGATCAGAGTTTGTGCATCATCCAGAGTTCCTGAGGCTTATCCCTTTTGCTTGCTTGGATGCCTTAACAGAACACAAACATGTGCATGATGCTCCTGGACTTGAATGGTTGCCTTCATTCCCACACTTGAAGCAAAGACCCTGTGCTCCTTCTGCATTGCTGATTTCACAGCATGCTCCATGGCAAGGATTCTGTTTGCACAACTTCTGGGTTTCTGGTTGGAGTAGAAGAAATTAGGTGGCAGGGGAGAGATTTATCTGGGGTTTCGTTTAGGGATGGGAGGTGGAGCAATTGTCAGTGATGTTATCTGGAGTGCAAAGCATTTCCACCATAAACAACATTCCTCATGTTTTAGACTTGTCTGCTATCAAAATCAAAATGACTGCTGAGACCTAAGCAGTGGCACTTGATAAAAACTTTAAATAGTTAGCTCTAAGGTGGAAAAGGAGATTCACCATAGCTTTGAGTACACAGCTACACCTGTGAGTGTATATTCATTGAATAAGCTGCCCTGGAGGTATTTAAATAAGATCTTCCCAGATTCTTCTCTTCTTCAGGCTGAACAAGCCCAACTCTCTCAGCCTGGCCTCACAGCAGAGCCCTGCCAGCCCTGCCAGCATTGCTGTGGCTTTCTCTGGCCCCACTCCAACAGGTCCCTGTCTGTGCTATGCTGAGGACTCCCGAGCTGTCCCCAGCACCGCAGGGGGTTTTCAACAGAGCACAGCAGAGGGGCAGAATCCCCTCCCTGCCCCTGCTGCTCACGCTGCTGGGGATCAGCCCAGGACATAGCTGGCTCTGGTGTGGCAGTGCTCAGTGCCAGCTCATGGTGAGCTTTGCACCCCCCAGTACCCCCAAATCCTTCTTCACAGGGCTGCTCTCCAGCCCTGCATCCCCCAGCTTGCACTGGTACCAGATATTCCACCTGCCCAAGTGCAGGACCTTGTGTCCGGCCTTACTGAACCTCATGAGATTCACCTGGGCCTACTTCTCCAGCTTGTGGAGGTCCCCCTGGATGGCATCTCATCCCTCAACCATGTTCACCACATCACACAGATCCGCTGCTTGACCACATAACTGATCTTCCTCTGCCTTCACTT
Organism: Ramphastos sulfuratus; assembly: GCA_013399055.1. NCBI lineage: Eukaryota > Metazoa > Chordata > Aves > Piciformes > Ramphastidae > Ramphastos > Ramphastos sulfuratus. Next base: position 6,930 of record WBNM01012762.1, on the reverse strand, counting down.
GCTTGCTAACCTTTACATATAGAATTTTTCTGTCTTTCATGGAGTAATCCAAACAGCATATAGATGAATTTAGGGCAGCTTAAGTTTTTTGCCCAAGTTGAGACCTTCAAAGGCTTTATTTTTTTCTCCACAATACACAAAAGTGAGAAGTTTTCAAATGAGTTACTAAAGCCAGCTCCTTGGTTTAAAGTTTACATTTTGCATACTTGAAAACTGGCAGATTTCCAACTGTCTCATTCATAAAATGGAAGAAAAAAGCAAAAACTGGTAAACAAAAAAACACCACAGCCTTGAATCTGCTTTGTGGGACAGGTGGGGAAAGGGTATTTGTGAGAAGTTTTTGTAAGGTTGCAAAGTTGAATTGAAAGAGATAGGAAGTTCCTGCATGTCCAAGTTCTTCTTTGAGGGTACTACCCAAGCATCATCTGTGAGTTGTAGTGGATTAAATAGTCCAAAATCCACTTGTAACATTTTCTTGCCAAATATATAAATCTTCTGTATAAAGGTGACAGTGAATGAGTGGTTTCTAAATGGTTTTAACCCAAATATTGTCTGTAAATGTGCTGGTTTTCTCTGCTGTGCTAAGCTTTTGCACATTATTCGAGAGAAGCATGGGTTGTGAGCAGGAATGCAGGCCTTAAAACTCATTTAGATCTTCCCTAGCGCTGTTAAAGACAGGGTCTGCTGTTGTGAGATGTGTATTTTCTGCAAATCCCATGGTAGGGAAGACTTAGGCATCCACTTCCTATCAGTGGAGATTTTCTGAGTTGATGAGTCTGTCCCCATTTGTGCAGCAATTGCCCTTTAATGCTGCTGAGAAATGAATGCAGGGATTATTCTTCTTTTCAGTTTGTAATTCCTTAAATTCGAAAGCACACAAAGGATTTTGCTTATTTACCTGAGTAGGTGCTCTGTATGCACTTAACAGAATGGAGAATCACAAGCAAGGTCAGGACCTAGAACCACTTTTGTGAGTTGGGGCTGAAGTTTGTCTCCCTCCATATTTACATCTTTTTATAGGTTCATAGAATGATTCAGGTTGGAAGGGACCTTGAAGATTGCCTAGTTGCGATCCCATTACTCTGGGCAGGGACACCTCACACTAGCTCGGGTTGCTCAAGGTCTCATCAAGCCTGACCTTGAGCAGCTCCAGGGAAGGGGCATCCACAACCTCCCTGGGCAGCCTGTTCCAGTGTCTCCCCACCCTCACTCTGAAGAATTTCTTCCTTGTCTCCAGTCTCAATCTCCCCTCTTCCAGCTCAAACCCATTGCTCCTCAACCTGTCACAACAAGCACTTGCCAAAAGCCCCTCCACAGCTCTCCTGTAGGCCCACTTTAGGTACCAGAAGGCTGCTCTGAGGTCTGCCCAGTTAATGTCTTGGTTAATTTTATTTCAGTTTTAAAAACGTTCCCTATCTTCACCTGTTGGCATTTTGAGGTTGCTCTTTTTTTTTTCCTCAAGGCCCGTGCTTGTGTTCTTTCTTCTACAAGACCTCTGTTGAATGAATGAAAGTTTAGTAGTAGTAGTAGTATGTTGTTGTTGATGGTACCTCATTTACACATGGATTGGTTTGGGTTAAAAGGAACTTTAAAGGGCATCTAGTCAACCTACCCCTGCAGTGAGCATAGAATCATAGAATCATAGAATGATAGGGTNACTGCAGGCTCATGTTGAGCTTTTCATCAACCCAGACCCCCAGGTCCTTTTCCTCAGGGCTGCTCTCCAGCCATTCCCCACCCAGCCTGGATTTGTGCTTGGGATTGTGCCTACCCAGGTGCAGGACCTTACACTTGGCCTTGCTGTATTTCATGAAGTTGGCTTGGGCCCACCTCTCCAGCCTGTCCAGGTCCCTCTGGATGGCATCCCTGCATCTGCAATTGTAGTAGTAGGTTACTCAGAACCCCAAGCAACTTGACCTGGAATGTTGATAGGGATGTGTTTTCTACTTCTTGTCTGGGCATCCTGGGCCAGTGCAGATCCTGAGGCGTTGGAACAGACTGCCCAGGGAGCTGGTGGTGTCACCATGCCTAGAGGTGTTCACAAAGCATGTGGACATGGCGCCTGGGGACATCATTTGGTGGCCATGCTGGTGTTAGGTTGATGGTTGGACTTGGTGATCTCAGGGGTTTCTTCCAGCTGAAACAGTTCTGTGATTCTATGGTTCTGTGATTCTCTGAGCATTTAATTTCCTGCAGCTGTGGTCATGCAAACCTTTACTCTGAGTGATCTAAAACCAGAAATCAATAATCCTATCTTACTAGAGTATCAGTTGTCTCTTCTTCTGGACCAAGAAGATGGTATCATTAGATGAGTATGGGTTACTTACTGAATTTTACTCTCTGAGAAAATGTTGTTTCCTACTGTAGCTCATCTCATCACTTAAACTGGGGACATTTAGCCTCTGCATAGGTTATTTCAAACCATTCTTAAACATTTTGAGTTTTCTAATTTTGTTTCAGCCCCTCTTGACATGGTCCAAGCCACTATTTTCTTCCCTGCCTTTAAATTTGCACCTGGTCCTTAAGACAGATCTCTGAACAAGATGTGCAGCTCATGGTTAGTCTAGCAGGTTTCCTGTTTGCTTCCTTCGTCTTCCCACCATCATCTTCTGCTAGGCTGACTGTGCTTCAAGCTTGAGATGGAGATAAAGATGCTATCAGGCAGATGTGGTGTAACCCATGCTGGTATTTCACCAAAGCCATATAGATCTTCTGTCTTTAGTCAGAGAAAAGCACTGGAGGTGCAAAGGGAACCAGAGAAAGACTAAATCCCATTATCTCCACAGCAGAATTAAGTAATTGGAATAAGCAAAAATACATCTACCACTTCTAAAATAGAAGTGTTGAGACATTTTCATTGATAAAGTTTGCTCTGTCAAAGCACTTAAAGACTGGATCAGGCACTGGATAGGGCTGGGTGATAGGTTGGACTGGATGATCTTTGAGGTCTTTTCCAACCTGGTCTATTCTATGATTCTATTTATACACAAATTAAATAAATCTATGTTTGTGTATCTACATGTATCTCTACACAGCCTCAAGTTACACCAAAGGAAGCTTAGGTTGAACAGGAGTTAAAATTTCTACCCCGAAATGGTTGTTAAGGCCTGAAACAGGTTTCCCAGGACAGTGGTGGAATCCCCATCCCTTGAGGGGTTTCAAGGCTGTGTAGCTGTGGTGCTGAGGGACATCATTTAGTGGTGGGCTGACAGTGCTGGGTTCACAGTTGGACTGAATGACCTTAAAGGTCTTTTCCAAACTGGATGGTTCTACCTGCACCATGAACAGTGTAACATTGTGGATGTTGTGGACCAACATAAATGTTCTTCCCCAATCCCAGCTCCTGATGGGTTGGTGTGTTGTGGTGCAAGGCACCCAAACCAAAGAACTTGGTATGGTGCTAAATCTGCATCCCTTTGTTGTTGGTTTGGTTTTTGGTTTTTGGTTTGTTTGTTGTTTTTTTTTTTTAATTTACTAGTTTAAATACATTGCTAAAAAGGGCTAGTCCTGGAGCTCCTCTTCAGGCAATGCTTTTGTATTTAGCTGAAGCAATATGAAAACAAAATTTGCCAGCATGCCATGGGATTACCAAAGAAGACTCATGGTAAGCTTTTCAAATGCACACAAACCCCATTTTCAGTGAAGATTTTGCAGCTTTGGCTTGATGGAGAGTTAATGTGAATTTGACTCATCCCTGGGGGTATTTAAAGGACATTTGGTGCTGAGTGCCATGGTTTAGTGATGACCTGGCAGTGCTGGATTAATGGTTGGACTTGATGATCTTAAATGTCTGTTCCAACCAAAACCATTCTGGGATTCAATCTGCTGTTCAAATGGTGTTTTTCTTCCACACCAGTCACATGCTTTAGAAAATACTGACTCATACTGGGCTGTGTTTCATAAACCAGAGTTTCTAACTGAGGTCTGAAGTCACAGGATCACAGGATAATTTCGGTGGGAAGAGATCTTTAAGATGAATCAACCATGAACCCAACACTGCCAGGTCACCAGTAAACTGTGTTCCTCAGCACCACATCTACATAGCTTTGAAACCCCTCCAGGGATGTGGCCTCCACCACTACCCTGGGCAGCCTGTTCCAGACCTTGACAAACCTTTCAGGGTGAAAGTTGTTCTTCCTCATGTCCAACGTAACCCCACCCCTGCTGCAACCTGAGAATATTTCCTCTTGTCCTATGGCTTTTTACTGAAGAGAAGGGACTGGCACTCAGCATCACTGTAGGAAAAGAGAATTCTCCACACCTATATTAATTCAGTTCTTGTATTTATTTTCCACAATGACTATATCACTTCTTTGATGAAGGCTGCTTTTCACCCAGTCAGGCATCTAGATCACCGAAGAAACAAAGAGCTTCACTCCATCACCCTTAAAGCTCCATCTGCCCTTGCTCCATGTTATTTATGTGGAGCTCATCTACTAACCTGTCACAGCAGCTGTGATGGTTCACTCATGAAGGGAAGTGGGGGTTATTTAATGTATGCCTCAAGTCTTACAGTTTGAATGCCACCAAGCTGCCTGGAGCCACGCCAGGCGCTGTTGGCTGGCCATGATGTTATCTTCCCAATCGTTAACTGCAAGAAACAAAACCAACCCAGCACCCTGATGTTGTTGAGCTTTTTGTGGTGGGGGAGTTGTTGCAGCTCAGTTCTGCATCTGTTGGTTGGACTTCCTGTGGTTTTTCATTGAATCATGTGATTGGCAGGGCAGACAGTCTGCAAAGTTCTTGGTCCGTCTAGTTCGTACCCTCGTCCCAACCGCTAAACCTGACTTCTGCTTTGTCTGGCAGAAGAAAACAAGATAGGGTACTGTGGTAGGCTGATTCCCCAAAGCTGATAAGCGGTGTCTAGTATTTAAATGGTGCAGTTCAAATCCTCCTGATACCTCCATCTCTCAAGGTTTTGAGTGCTGTCTCAGGCTAGTTTGTTTTAAGCAAGCTGAAGTTGTCTCCCCTCTCCTAATGACAGGAGAGAAACACAGATCAATCATGGTTTGGGTTGGAAGGGACCTCCAAAGGTCATCCAGTCCAACCCCCTTTGCAGTCAGCAGGGGCATGCTCAACTATATCAGGCTGCCCAGATCCCTGTCAAGTCTCACCTTGAATATGTCTAGGAATGGGGCTTCAGCCACCTCCCTGGGCGACCTTTTGCAGTGTTCCACTTCCCTCATGGTGAAGAACTTGTTCCTAGAGATCAAGCCAGATAATGGCTCTTCAGGACCCATATAAAGAAGACATTTTTTATGCTGAGGTTGGTGAGAGGTAGTAGAGGATGGTAGATGCCCAGAGAGGTGGTAGATGCCCCATCCCTGGGAACATTCCAGGTCACATTGGATGGGATTCTGAGCAACCTTCTCTAATTGCATGCGTTCCTGCTCAATGCAGGGGTGTTGGAATAGATGATCTATAGAGATCCCATCTAACCCAAACCTGTCCATGATTTTATGGTCTCTCTTCTCATAAAATGCTAAAATTCAGGTTCATGTGGGTGTCACCATCTGGGGTCAAACATCTTTCCAGGATTAGGTTGGACACAACAGCAGCAAAGCAATGAAGAAAATGGTGTTCTGCATTGCTGTTTTAATGTGCCACTTTGGGAATTGTGTAACCATGGTAAAACCCTCACCAGTGCTGGCTAGGGCGTTCTCTGGGAGCACTCTGAGGCTTCTGCGAGGCAACTATTTTGCAGCTCTTCTGAAACATTCATTGGATGTCATCTCTTGTCTGTCCGCAGCATGTAGCAAATGCTCCTGATCACTCACTTGGAAGCAGAGACGAATTTAAACAGTCCTTGAGATATCACCCACCAAAAGACTTAATTTTATGGTCTTAAGCAACAAAGCTGGGGAGGGGTCTAGAGCACAAGTCTTGTGAGCAGCAGCTGAGGAAGCTGGGGATGTTCAGTCTGGAGAAAAGGAGGCTGAGGGGAGACCTTCTGGGTCTCTACAGCTCCCTGAGAGAAGGTTGTGGTGAAGGGGAGGTTGGTCTCTTCTCCCAGTAACAAGTTACAGGAAAAGAGAAAATGGGCTCAAGCACCAGGAGAGGTTTAGATTGGATATAGAAAAAAAATCTTCTCAGAAATGGTTGTCAAGTCCTGGAACAGGCTCCCCAGGGAAGTGGTTGAATCTCCACCCCTGGAAGTGTTTAAACAGACACAGAGATGCGATGCTGAGGGCCATGGTTTAGTGGTGACCTGGAAGTATTGGGTTAACAGTTGGACTTGATGACCTTACAGGTCTTCTCCACTCAAAATGATTTTATGGCATTGGTTCAGCTTTTTATGTGCTGTGTAACCCTTCCTGTTATAAACTGCTTTGAACTCAGTCTGATAAGGAAGCAGCATTTTGAGGTGACTGAAATGTGATGGTTTTGAATGGCGGCAAACTTTGGTTTTGGTGGACACTCTTGTAGTGAAACACTACAAGTAGATTTTTATCTTAACAGTGGTAGATCTTGCAACACAGAGTCTGGTGCAGAAGTTGTCTCTGTGCTGGGCCTCTAGGATTTCTTGGTTTTAATGAATTAAGAACACTTGCCCCACCACACAGCCATGGATCATTGCAGTATCCAGAGAAGCTGAGCTTGAATTACTGGCTGAGTTCTCTGGGTCTTATTAACAGTGCACTGAGCTATTAGGAAGAGCGCGCTAACAAGAGTGCGGGCAGAAGACCGAGAGAGGTTCTTTTTCCCTTCTGCTGTGCCCTAGGGAGGCCACATCTGGAGGACCATGTCCAGCTTTGGGCTCCCCAGTTCAAGAAAGACAGGGAACTACTGGAGAGAATCTGGTGGTGGCTACAAAGATGCTGAGGGGCCTGGAGCATCTCTGTGAGGAGGAAAGGCTGAAAGCCCTGGGGCTGTTGAGCCTGGAGAAGAGCAGCCCTAGAGAGAATCCGATCAATGCTCAGCAAGAGATAA
>WBNM01012761.1:0-101961 GCA_013399055.1 Ramphastos sulfuratus | reverse complement strand
TTTCTTTTTTTTTTTTTTAATCTTTTCAGATTTAAAAGTGTGTTGGCTTTTAATTGTCCCTAGTGTTTACAAGTAGGTAAAAACTCTGTGTGGTGGTTTTAATACAATCTGTTCCAAGCTGCCCCTGTTATGTGCTGCTTCTGCACCAGGATTATAGGAAGCTCCTTGCTGCTGTTTGGGTTTCCTGAATGCTGACTGGCTGGAGCCATTGGAGATCTCCAAGTTGAGTATTTTGGTTGCCAGTTCACTGCTCCTTACCTACCTCAGTTATTTCATGCTACTGAAGGCAGGTTTCCCATTGCCCCAACTGCCCACAGCTTCCATGAAGCTTGTTTCTTTTCCTGTGATGCAGTAAATCAGACTTGGAGGGGAAGGAAAGCTGATGCTGACTGAAAATGGATTTTCTGCTCTCATCAAAGAACAGCAGGAGTTCTTTTTTTTTCTTTAAAAAAAAAAAAAGGGAGAAAAAGAAAGAAAAAGAAAAAAAAAAAAACCAAGCCATTTTTATTTAGTATTACTCTTGAAGTACTGCTGCTAACAACTCCAATGTGTGCCACCTACCTAGGAATGAAAACAGCTCAAGATGTATGCAACCTCTCTTTAGCCTTTGAAGTACATATAAGGCTTGTGGGAAGTATTGAGATCCCACTTCAGAGACTGAAATCTTTATCCACAGCACAGATTCAGGTTAAGCAAATACAGGAGGAGCCTTGCTTCCATCTCTTGCAAGTGCTGATCCCATGTAAATGCATGGGAAATCTAATAAACACTAATAAATCCAACTGCACTCTTCTCAGTTCTAGTTTCTTCCACTTGGCACATAACAGAATGTTATTAAATCCACATGGCACACATAACTCAGCTATCATTACATGCAAAAGCCAGTTTGCCCCAGGCTACTGGCTGGATTTCTGGAGTTGTGGTTTAAGTACCTTTCCCTTCTCCTCCTGACATGATGCTCTAATGAGCATATCACTGTGCTGCAGCTTTAAAAATGCCATGGATGACTCAAAATTCAAATTAACTTTTTTAGGCTATCAGGAAAACATCCATGCAGCTGAAGGCAGGTAAGAATGAGATAAAGTCATGAAGAAATCCAGAGGGTATACTAAAGCAAAATGCATGTGCAGCACTGGATCTGCAAAAGCCCAAATCTGCATAATTTGGAGATGTAATCAGGAAGGCAGCTTGCATGTGTGAGAGCTCACTATAGAGCTGAGAGCTACANAAGGCCAGGTTGGATGAGGCCTCAAGCAGCCAAGGCTGGCTGAAAGGTGTCCCTGCCTGTGGAGCTGATGATGTTGAAGGTCCTTTCCAACCCAAGCCATTCTGTGATTCCATACAAATGCAGTCAGTGGTGTGCCTGTTGGAATAATGTACAGCAGCTAAGGTGGTTTGATGAGCTGTGGGGATGCTGAATATGATTATCCCTTGCAACATAGCTTGTGTATCTGTCAGTGCCTTAAAAAAGCACAATCAACAAAGGCTATTCTTTCTCTGATGAGATCAGTTGATGGCTCCATGCTGTATGTGCTAAGAATTTTAATGGAGTGGTGCTTATGCTTAACTATGAACTTCATTTCTTTATTGAGGAGCTGACAGGTTAGAGCTGTGGAGAAAATCAGCCCTCCTTGCAAGGGCACCAAGGATTAATAGAGGAAATGTCACTTGCTTGCTTTGTTCTCAGTAAGACAGCAGCAGAGCACTTGACATTTCCTTCTGCCTCTGCAGCAAAGCTCTCCCTTAAATAGACCATCATGGCACTGGGAAGGTGCTGGCAGTGTGGAATCCAGCTTGGGCCCAAATAAATTTGCTTCCCATGAGTTCAGTGAGTGGCCTTAGTTGTGAATATAAAATTAAGTATAAAGTGAATTATGAGATGTCAAATGTGACCCAAGCCCTTTACTGACTCAGCTAGGAAGAAATTGTCTTGCCAGTTCAAACTGCTGCTGTCCAAGTTGATGCTGGCCCAGCTGGACTCCTGTGTGATAAACAGCATGTGCTTGCTGGGAGCACATCCCCTAGCTGGGACACAAGGCTGATCTCTTTGTACCTCTTTGGGCCACCAGTTTAGCAGACAAGAAGCCAGTTAGCCTCTGCCTACACACAGCTGATATGCAGCTACATCCTGGCTGTCTGGTTTAGAAGATGGAGTTGCAGAAGAGAAGTGTTGCTGATACTGAAGTGGGGGAGGTGCCAGGCACTCTCCCCTTCCTCCCACTATAGAATCACCCAGGTTGGAAGAGACCTCCAAGCTCATCCAGCCCAACCTAGCACCCAGCTCTATCCAGTCAACCAGACCAAGTGCCCCATCCAGGCTTGTCTTGAACACCTCCAGGGATGGGGACTCCACCACCTCCCTGGGCAGCCAATGCCAATCACTCTCTCCTAACATCCAGCCTAGACCTCCCCTGGCACCACTTGAGCCTGTGTCCCCTCGTTCTGTCGCTGGTTGCCTGGCAGAAAAGCCCAACCCCACCTGGCTACGACCTCCCTTCAGGTAGCTGTAGAGAGCAATGAGGTCTGCCCTGAGCCTCCTCTTCTGCAGGCTGCACACCCCCAGCTCCCTCCACCTCTCCTCACAGGGCTGTGCTCCAGACTCAGCAGGTTGGTGGGACCTCAAGAAAAAAGATCCAACTAATTCTTATTCTGCTCCTGGTTTGGACTGGGCAATAGGCTGGTGGAAATGCATGGGTTTAGCTCTGCACAAGTTGAGCTGGGGATTTAATTGGCAGCTGCCTACCTGTGGAGAGAAAAACAGAGCAGTTGTTCTTGCTGGCAGATTGTTCAGCTGTATCAAAGGAAATAATGATTAAAAATAAAAAGGATTTCACATGTATTTACTGATTCCTGGCAGGATTTCTCTCTTGCATAAGCTTATCTCTGAGGAATAGTGGATCTGGATATTTGCTTGCAAGGAAGTGGATTTATTTATTCCCATGTTTTGTAAATCTTGGCTTTGTGAAGTATCTGTATCACTGTGGCAACTTCAACTGCTGCTTCTCTAGAAGGCTGTGAATAGTTAAAGATATCACCTTTTCCATATAACTGAGGAAACTTGGCTTCTCCTCTGACTTATTTCAATTGAAATGCTGGTTCTGACAGGAAGAGAAGTAATTTTCTTTTCATCCCAAGGTTGTCTTCAATTGCTGTGGACTTTTGTCTTCTCAGTTGTTGTTTTGTTGTGCTTCAGCATGCACAGGTGTTCTGCTGTGGCTAGTAAAGGTCTCTGACTTACACAGTTCCCACAAAAGTCAGTGTTCCTTCTGTGGTGTTTCATGTTGCCAGTCAGTATGAAGAGCAGAAGTGGCTGCTGCCTGCTCTGAGGGATTCTCTAGGCTGAGTTGTGCTGTGTATAGGAGGGAGCAGAGCTTAGCATGGTCTGTGCATTCCTTCAAACTGATGCCAGATATCTCTGGTGCACTCTCACCCTCCAGTATCTTAAGGGGGCTGCAGGAAGGCTGGGGAGGGACTATTGACAAGGTCTTGCAATGACAGGACAAGGGGTAATGGGTTTGAACTGGCAGAGGGGAGATTGAAAGTGGATGTTAGGAGGAAGTTGTTTGCAGTGAGGGTGGTGAGACCCTGGCACAGGTTGCCCAGGGAGGTTGTGGAGCACAGAAGCACCGAACGTGATCAAAGATCACGTTCGGTGCTTCTGTGCTCCACAACCTCCCTGGAGGTGTTCAAGGCCAGGTTGGAGGAGGCCTTGAGTGACCTGTGCTAGTGGGAGGTGTCCCTGCCTATGGCAGGGGATTGGAACTAGGTGATCCTTGAGGTCACTTCCAACCTTACCATTCTATGATTCTATATAAAGACAGTTTGTAATTTTTTGCGTGCATCTATAGACATTGTTCATTTTTGTTTCTTTCAGGACCTGTAGACTGAGTTTCTTGGGAAGAAAATGAAGAGTACTGCCAGGCCTTGGAGTGCAGTGCCAAAGCAAGGGAGTCATGGGATTGAGAAGGGAAAACCACTTCCCACCACCCCAACAGGAATGAAGACATCCAAGTCCTCGACTTCGCTTGCCTTCGAGTCTCGGCTCAGCAAGGTACTAAGCAGCAGGCACTGTGTGAGCCTCAAAGCTTTGTTCCAGCTTCAGGCTTTTGGAGTGTGTGCTCCAAAAACTGAGGCCAGCATCTCTGAAGGAATGCCACCAAAGAGACTCGTCAGGAAATCTGATATCATTATAATTAATCAGATTGATCACCAGCAAATGCAAGATCAAAGCAGCTTCCTTGAAGAACGGGGGTGGAAAAAAGGCAGCATGGTTGCTGCTGGAGAGAGGGCACAATGAAGACATTAGAGAAACTGCAGAAGCCTCTAAAGGTCAGAAAGTCAGATTGTTCCGTTCAGCTCCTTGGGGTGAGCTGCCAAAACCTTTGCCAGAAGGCAAAATGTTAGTTGTTTGGTATCCTGGAGCAGATCAACACTTCAGCTATTGAAACTTACATGCCACAGGGTCCAGCAAACCACAGACTGAGTCAGTGGAAGAGATGAAAGGGAGAGAGAATTGGAGCTGAGAGACTTCATTTTGCTTAAAGATTTTTTTTACATGCAGGAACCACTAAGCAGGGAGAGTGCTTGATGTGTGCTCTCTTTTCACTTAACCACCAGCAGTGCTTTTCAGCCCTGTGGTTCATGGACCTCTGGGTGTCCCTGGACAACTTCAAAGGAAGTGGAGTTTGATTTGTGAAAATAGTTTAGGTGTCCACAGACTGAAAGGGATAGGAAAAAAAAGAGTGCTCTAGGGACATTTCCCTGAGCTTTGGTCTTTCAAAATAATTGAAATACTTTTTCCTGAAATGAATTGGAAGCTGTTAGCAGAGGCACAGAGGCTGCTTAAGAAGGCACACGACTGGGCAAGCAGCAGGGCAACCTTCTGAGAGAAAAAGCTACTTCTGCTTCTGGAAGCAACATAATTTCAGTGTTTCTTCTTGAATCCTGAGCTCCTTGTGCTTGTATTGTGTGGATTTCTTGTATCTCTTTAGAGCAGCCTTGCTTTACCACAAATCTCCCTTCCAAAAAAAGACCACGCAGTTGCTTTCTCGTGTACAAAAAGGAAATCAGTGATATCTGCTAGCATGCTTTAAAAGCCCATAGTGTAAAATATCCTGACAATCAAACTTCTTCCAAGCTTATGAAACATTGGTATTAATCTACAGACTTTTTTTTCACAGTTTATTTACTCTGAAAGCAATTTTTTTTCTTTCTGTGAATGGTTTCCTTGGTGGTCACATGAAGAAGATGCTTTCTTGTGAGCAGACTTCAGTTTCTCTCCTAGTGAGTCCTACAGTCCTCAGTAAAACAAAGTTTTAGCTCCTGCCATGGGCTCTTTGGCAGTCCTTGCTCACTGCTTTTCCATAAACAAGGAGGGCAGATAGCTGCAGTCACACCATGTTTCAGATAAGGGATTTCCAGTTGGTAATTGTGTTAGATCTTGCACTGGCTGCTCTTGCTTTTTATTGCAGCAGCTTGAGCTGCTCATCTAGATGACTTTCAGGTTTTGGCTTGGGTCTCCAGCATGTTCTTTGTTCATGTCACACAACCTGGTTTATGAGGCCTCAAAGTTTAGGGACTGCTGTTTGATAAATATGGGAAGGAACTGGTAGCTGCTTGCTCTTGGAATAGCCTGGAAATGTCTAAGGTTGCCACTGGAGCAAAACTGCATGATGCTGAGCGGTGAGACCAGAACCATCAGATCTTTTTTTGACAGAGCTATTAAGGGCCAGTTATTTGTTGTTTTGACCTCCTTGGTGTGTCAGATTCTGCAACTGGTACTTACCTGCACAGGTCCAAATTCCTGACTAAATGTGATCCAGTGAGGAAATGTGGTGAATGGTGTTCAGAGCAAGGTCTGAGAAGCTGGAGTTGCCTGAAGTCCACTCCTGTAACCTATTTTCTCCCTGCCTTTCAGTTCTTTGCTTACTTGAACAATCTTCCCACATCCATTCTTCACTGTTGAAGCAATAGTGTCTCTTAACTCCCTTCAAGCATCTAGACTATGAACCAAATACAAACATTGCTGGAAAAAGACTTAGTACACTAAAGCAAAGCAATATTCCTATCAAGTTACTGCATGGAAAGTTCCTTTACTCCTAGGAACCTTACATTCTTAAGTACTTGGTGAGTCTTAATCTTGTGGTTGTTCACAAAACCCTGTCTGTTGCAGCTGAAGAGGGCAAGCAGTGATGACACGCTGACAAAGCCAGGGGCAGCAGCAGCTGCTGGAGTCTCCAGGCTGAAGAAGACCATTACGACAGGAGCGATTTCGGAGCTTGCAGAGAGTCGGCTGAAGCCCAGCACAGGTAGGTACAAAGATTCTGGAAGGTGGTTCCTATGAAGGGAGCTGTGAGTGCTGCTGAGCTTGCCAAAAATCAAGGGCAAAAAAAAAAAAAAAAGGGGTCAGAGAGCTGGAACTCCTCTGCTGTGAGGATAGGTTGAAAGAATTGGGATTGTTCAGCCTGGAGAAGGTCTCCCTGGAGCCTTTATAGTGACCTTTCAATTTGGAAGGACTGGTAAGAAAGATGGGGACAGACATTTTAACAGGGCCTGTTGTGACAGGATGAGGGGTGATGGTTTGAAACTAAGAGGGAGATGTGGAAGAAATTTTTTTAATGCTGAGGGTGTTGAGAGCTGACCCAGGTTGGCCAGGCAGCTGGTGGATGCCCCATCCCTGGAACCATTCCAGGCCAGGTTATTTAGGAGTCTGAGCCACCTACTCTACTTGCAATGTCCCTGCTGACTGCAGGGGGTTGGACTAGATGAGCTTTAAAGGTCCCCTCAGCCCAAAGCAGTCTGTGATTCTAGGGCCCTCGCTGAGTTTACAATTAATTTCCCGGGCCCAGACAAACCGTCCCTTGCAGGCTGCTTTTTCGCTGGCTCCAAGCCATGGATCTAAAGTTCAAAGGGGGTTTCAAAGGAGCCCCCCGCGGGTTTGACCCTCCGGAGGGGGCCGGGACCGGAGCTGCGCCGAGCCCGAGCGGCCACGCGGGGGCGCTGCGGTCTCGTCCCAGCTTGCCCTGAGCCGGGCGGGCCCGGGGAGGGTGCGAGGCCCACCTGGAATCCACCTGAATCCCACCTGGAATCTTGTGCTTTGTTCACGTTCTCACTCCACGTCAGCTGCGTGCTTGCTTCTCCCTGCTCAATGCGCAGAGCAGCTTCCCTGCCGCTGCCGGGGCGCAGCGGAGGCGAGGACAAAGCCAGCCCCCAGCATCCTGGTGTGCAGTTGGTGAGCCGAAGCTCTGCTCAGCCTCGGCTCCAGCTCCAGCAGCATATTCCCACTGCTTGCCGAGCCTAAGCCTGTTTCTAAAGGCAGCGACACCATCTGCATACCAAGGAGCTCTGTGCAAATGCTCTGCTCTCCCCCAGGAGCTCAGCAAACGCTTGCTTTTGTCTGCTCCCTGGTGGCATTTCCAAGGGAATGTGAGATCTTATTAAATTTGACCGTGACCTCCTTGTTTGTCACGGCCTCTGCAGGGTTTGGCCGCATAACAGAACAATGGTACTAACCACAAAGGATTTTGGGGGGAAGGGAATCAGCTTTAGATACCTTCCCTCACTCCTGAAAGAAAACGATGCATAAATGCTTCACAGGAACCCAAAGACAGATGCTGTTCTGCAGCTAACTGGTGTGTAAATCCTCATCCTTTAATCGTGACTAGTCGTATCTAAAGGCATTTGAGGTTCAGCAGACAACAAAAAGAGGCATGACAGTGGCAAAAGATGCTTGGGAGGAGTCAGGCAAGAAGAAAACCTGTGCGGATGATGCAGTAGCACAGGATCCTGGGAATGCAGCCAGGGAAACAGCACTGCAGGGAGTCCAGAGTGGAATACGTATGACAGATCCCAAATCGCTAGCACTGGAATCGAGAGCCCCCTTCTGCATGCATGTATAATAACTGGGATGGGAGGAGGGGGAAGATTGATGATGATGACTACTTTTAAATATGAGGAGTAAAATGGTTTATGGAGGTCAAGTTACAGCTGGGTATTGTTTTGTCAATTTAAATCATATCAGTAGGTCTGACCTCATAGACTGCTTTGCATCACTGTTCGTAGTGAGTATAAGTGGGAATATTAATGCTGGGCAAAGAGTCCAGTGCAGTGGAGTCCAGTGTGGGGCTATGTCTGCTGTGTAGATAAACACTGAGGATACATGTGCTACCCCTCTGAAATTCCTTTTAACCTAGAGAGAGCTCTCCCAGGTCTCAGAGGGACCATCTACAGGTATGTACATGGAAAGACACATGTCTTATGTATCTTAATTTTCACAGTGGTTCCACAGTCCAAAATCATAGAATCAGTCAGGGTTGGAAGAGACCACAAGGATCATCTAGTTCCAATCCCCTTGCCACGGGCAGGGAGACCCTACCCCAGATCAGGCTGGCAAAGCCTCATCCAGCCTGGCCTTAAACACCTCCAGGGATGAGGCTTCCACCACCTCCCTGGGCCACCCATTCCAGTGTCTCACCACCCTCACAGTGAAGAACTTCCTAACATCCAGGCTGAATCTACCCATTTCTAGTTTTTTTCCATTCAAAAGGGTGCTTGGAAATCCAGCTGCATCCTGAAAATATAGAATCATAGAATTACAGACTGACTTGGGCTGAAGGGACTTTTAAATGTCATCTAGTCCAACTCCTTCCAGTAAGCAAGGACACTTTCAACTAGAGCAGGTTGCTGGGGTGTTACCAGGGGATGGGGCATTTACCACCTCTCTTTATTGCTATCATGGTCACTAAAAGGTGCTAGATAATAGCAAGGTGACAAAGCTAAATGCTGTTTATTTTCAGTGGCCACACTATGGAAAAATACCACACAGAAAATGATAACCAAATGTGGCGTTGCTAAGAGGGGAATGAAAAATCAGATGTGATGGAGGGCACAGTGTGTTCTGGGAACACTGAGAAGGAAAGAACATTGTTTCAGCTGCTTTATCTTATTGAAATAGCATCCCAAATGGTCTCTGATGGTGACCAAGACTTCACTGCAATGCTAACTGGCTGTGGAGCTGACCCAAGTCAGAGCGTTCCTGTAGCTGGGAAATGCAGAGGTTTGTGTATGTAGCCAACTGCATCAGTCTGGAGGTCTTGCTCTGAAACCACTGTCTTTGGCTTCTCTGATAGCCTTCTCCAGTCCTGTATTTTCCTTTCAAGTCTTTCCACCCAACCCCTCTTTGTTTGTGCTTTTTTAGCTTGGGCTTTCTCTGATTCAAGTGAGTGATTTGATTATCTGACTGCAATCACACTCGTTCCAGCCACGCTCTGGCAGCGCTTGGTGTTACGGTGTTGTGTAAGAGGAATTAAAGGAAACAAAGTGTGGAAATGGAGAAAAGTTGAGGTTTCTTTCTTTGGGTGTGACTGCCCAAGGTTTGTGTGCTGCCCTTGAGCAGCAGCACGTGTTCCCAATGCTGCAGATAATAATTGACACCCAGATTGCTTGTTTAAACAGGCTGCTTTGTGTGCTGCCCTTGGTGGGGTTTCAGTTATTTGTTCTAACCTTCTGCTGACATAACTACCCCTGTCTGCTCTCTTGGAAGCTGATGCACTGAATCATAGAATGGTAAGGTTGGAAGGGACCTCAAAGATCATCCAGTTCCAGCCCCCTGCCATAGGCAGGGACACCTCCCACCAGCACAGGTCACTCAAGGCCTCATCCAACCTGGCCTTGAACACCTCCAGGGAGGGAGCAGCCACAACCTCCCTGGGCAGCCTGTGCCAGTGTCTCACCAGCCTCACTGCAAACAACTTCGGCCTAACATCCACTTTCAATCTCCCCTCTGCCAGTTCAAACCCATTGCCCCTTGTCCTGGCCTTGCAAGACCTTGTCAATAGTCCCTCCCCAGCCTTCCTGTAGCCCTCTTCAGATACTGGAAGGCTACTCTAAGGTCTCCTGGAAGCCTTCTCTTCTCAGGCTGCAGAGTCCCCAAATCATAAGTGGCTTAAAGGGGAGGTGAGACCAATATCTTGTCTCCATTCTTGGCAAGTGGAGGTGAGCAAATGGAACTGGAGAGTGGTTCTGATGGGCAGTTCTGTGCTGTGATCCTTGGCTTGAACTGCTTGGCAGCTTTGAATTCCCAAGTAATGGGAAATGATGTGCAGGGAGGAATAAATGTCTTAGATTCAGCTTCCTTATCTATAGTTTTATGTTTCTGTGTACTGCCCTGAAGTAGCAATCTGAATTTGTGCTAAAACCAAACTTATTGAGCTCTTGCATTGCTTTTAATGTTTCACTAGATGAGAAAGAACTGGGGAAATTGCAGAACAGCAGGAAGAGGTCACTAATCTTGAACACTTTATTTTTTTACTTTGATGCTTGCACTTGTAAAGCCATCCAATCTATGAAGCCATAGAGTAAATAATTAATTTTTAAATGTTTAAATAGAGAGATTTTTCTATCTTCATGAGAAACTAGGACTGCCTTATTAAGGTTCAGGATTATAGCAAATTGATGATTTTAGGTTTTTGGGTTTTTTTTTTTTTCAGATTCTGATCCTTTGAAGTTTGCAACACAAATAACCCTGAATAATGCAGTTTCACACAATTTCAAAGGTCCTTAGGTCATCAGATAGCTCTCAGGAAGAGCACTGTGTGGTAGTGGAGGAGTGCAAATGGAAAATTGGAGGTTTAGACAGGTGGAATTATTTGCTCAGTGGATCCTAGCAGCCATTCCCAATCCTTGCTCTCAGTTCTGTCATTTACTTCCTTACAAGCTTCCAATGCAAGCACCTTCTGAAAATTTCCCTCCAGGCTGTCTAGTTTAAGTGTGTTTATGTATTTCCTTGATCTTATTTCAGTGCCAGCAGCTATTTTCTGTCAGGTTTGACCAGAACACACACACCAAAAAAAAAAAAGTGTTGTGCTGGACATCAGAAAAGAGATAAAGCTGTGATGTGTGGCTGGGCTGTGAGCCTGTACTCTGAAAGCATCCAGAATATTTCAGGCATCCCCATTGCTCACAAATATTGATTTTTATATCAAGCTCTGCCACCTCCTATATGAAGAATCCATTGTCCTTGAAATGTAAGTAAGAGGTTGCTGCACTCTATCCCAGGCTGCTTCATCAGCTTATTTTTTTTCATTCCTAAATGAAGTCTCTACCTATCCAGACCTATTGAATTTGCCTCAAATAGTAGGAAGCTGTCACTAAAAGTGCTATAATCACCTAACTTACTATTTATAGAACTCCTGGGTGGTTTACTGACAAGCTCAGGCTCTCTCTAAAGCTCAAACCATGTCAGAAGGCAGGTGCTGTACCTCCTCACAATGCTTATGGGATGTGTTCTATCTCTGGAGGCCAGGAGAAGCTGCCAAGATGCCAGCAGGTGTGTGAGGGATGGCCCTGTTGTGCCATTCCATGCTCCTTTAGAAATGGCCATTTATTTCCAGGCATAAACCAGGAATAGCCAGATCTGGCACACGTTTTCAACATGCTTTTGCTGCTTTGCCTGCTTTCTGTGTGTGCCTGCTGAGCTGATTAATACTGATGGTTGGAGACAGTGCCAGTACAGCAGCAGAGAGGGGGCAAGCTCAAAGATGTTAAGAGTTTCAATTATCTCCTAGGCATCTAGTGGTGAGACTCTGAACTCTGCAGGCTACCTGGACAAAAGCTACTAATCCCAGAGTGGAACATTGCCAGGGTTAGAAATGAAGCTGTTCAAAGCAGAGTGATATAATAAGCCCAGTAAATGAAATAATAAAATAAAACACTGAGAAAGTAAGGCTATAGAAGGATCTGAAGGTGATATTCTCTTGTGAAACAGTTTGGTTTGCACACAGGTCAGTTCCAGTAAGGATGGGTTCAGTTTTGCTGTGAATTGTCACTCATGGTCCTGCCCAGCTGTCAGTTTGTCCCAGTGTCTGAATATGGTACTCGGATACCTTCAATTCCTGCCTAGCTCTAGCAGAACACCTGCCACTAATCCATCTAACCACCACTGCTTGTTTGCTGTCAAGTTTAGGTAACAAGCAAAGCCTGGATTTCCCTCTAGGAGTGCTGCTTGGAGCTNACTCTGCAGCCTCATCTTGAGCTTTGCATCACCCCAGATCCCCAGGGCCTGTTCCTCAGGGCTGCTCTCAGCCATTCCCCACCCAGCCTGGAGTTGTGCTTGGCATTGTGCCTACCCAGGTGCAGGACCTTACACTTGGCCTTGTTGAATGTCATGAGGTTAGCCTGGGCACAGCTCTGCAGCCTGTCCAGGTCCCTCTGGATGGATCCCTGCCCTCTAGCAAGTCAGCTGTGCCACACAGCTTGGTGCCAGCTGCAAACTTGCTGAGGCTGCACTGATTCCTCTGTCCATGGCACTGACAAAGATGTTAAAGATGTATAGATAGTGATGATATCAGAAAAAGGCTTTAACTCAACAAGGCCAACTGGGCACTGCTAGTGCTGGTGTTAGAGCTGGGGAAGTCCAAATGTCACTTGAGGAACTGGGAAAAGTGCAACTTTTGATTTGAGGGGAGCCTGGTGCAGGATGTTATTGCATGTATCACTCATTAGATTTGCCTCTTTCCCATCAGAACTGCAAATGTGGCAGACTCCAGATTTCAGAGCTTCCTGCACATCTAGAGAGTTGTCATTTCAAGATTGCTGTTTGAGAGCAGTGCACAGATTATCACATTTACTGTCTGCTTTATGCTAACTTCTCTGCCTGGGAAGTGTCACTTCCTGATGTGGGGGGTAACCATTTTGGTTAATGCAGTGCTAATCCAGATCAGAAGCCTTCTCTGCATGGTCAGGGAAAAAAAAAATCAAGAAAAGTGTTTTACTTTGAAAAAAATACCTTTATTTAAAAAAAAAAAAATCACTGAGAAAAGCCCAAACTATTTGACAGTTCATCAGATGCTAATAGACCCTAATTAGAACAGGAAAAAGGAAAGTGATTTCTTTTGAAGGACAGCTCTCTGACCTTGGGGTCCTCTTACTCTCCCATACATCAGTTTTTGACAGGGCCTGCCTTTTGTGATCTGTCACTTCAAAGGGCTGCCACAGGTTTGTGGAGAGGCTGCAGCACTTTGCATTCAGTCTCGTTACTGTCTCATTTTTTTCCTCTTGTGAAAGACAGAGACAAGTGTGAGAGGCACTAATGAGATTGGTGTGTTCTGGTCCACATTTCTTCACTGGAAACCAAATGACTGGTCTCATCTGGAGCTCCAAAACTTCATCTGCAAAGCTAATTGCATTTTCCTGCCTTTTCCAGGTGAAAGAACCAGCTCTGGCAAAATTATTCTTTCTTAGCAAGGGGAAAAAAAAAAGAGATCCTAGCTCCAGAACAGATGTTAAATTAGAAAAAGGAAGGGAAGACTCAAAAATTGCTTTTTTTCAAGATGCCATTCAAACAGACAAGGTGTGCTGCAGGAATTTAGCATGAGAAACAATGTGGAAATAGTTTCTGTGCTTGCATCCACAGCTCTGGGTGTAGCTGGGTGTGCATCTTGACACCTGCACACACTTAGAAATGTCTGTGTGGGTAGCTATAATGATGCAAATGTGAATCTGTACCTTCACCTCTGTGACTTAGCCAAACAATTCATGAGTGAAAGTGAGCAGATTTGGAACTGTATAAATGAAAGCTGAAACTCTCTTCCAGGCTCTTGTTGCTATCTGGACAGGCTATGAGATTTGGAGCTCTGCAGCCTGGAGAAGAGAAGGCTTTGAGGAGACCTTAGAGTAGCCTTCCAGTATCTGAAGGGGGCTACAGGAAGGCTGGGGAGGGACTATTGACAAGGGCTTGCAATGCCAGGACAAGGGGCAATGGGTTTGAAGTGGCAGAGGGGAGATTGAAAGTGGATGTTAGGAGGAAGTTGTTTGTAGTGAGGGTGGTGAGACACTGGCACAGGTTGCCCAGGGAGGGTGTGGCTGCTCCCTCCCTGGAGGGGTTCAAGGCCAGGCTGGACAAGGCCTTGAGTGACCTGTGCTAGTGGGAGGTGTCCCTGCCTATGGCAGGGGGTTGGAACTGGATGATCCTTGAGGTCTCTTCCAACCTTACCAATCTATGATTCACCTGGCTGTGATTGCCCAAGGTAGCAAGCAATCAGCATCATTTTAGGAAGTTCCACCTACTGACCACTAAAATGATGGCTACAGAACTGAGGCAGATCAAATCTGATGTTCCACATTCACTTCATGGCAGCTACTTGCCAAGCTTCTCTTATTTCCTCTTGCAGAGATTTTTCTCCTGTGCTAGCCTTCGTTCTCCAATGCACATCTTCACTTCCCACACCTTTGAAAAAGTTCCTGTATGATGCTTGCTACTGTGGTAGCAAATATCACCCACCCTGGATGTGTTTAAGGGTCCTTTGGATGTGGTGCTTAGGGATATGGTTTAAGGTGCATCTTGTAGAGTAGGGTTCTAGGTTGGATTTGGTGATCCTGAGGGGCTTTGCTAACCTGTCTGTGATTCTGTGGTAAACTTTGACCTTCTCCTAATCTTTTGCTTGCTCTTTCTGTAGCCCACAAACAGTTCCACATCTTAGAGTGGCTTGGAATGGGCTCTGCTTCACATGGCTGTGTTTGAGGATTCTTTTTCCTCTTTGATAACTGTCCTCTGGCAGAATATTTTAATTGGAAGAGGCACTTATTCCAGTGGAGCAGGAGCAGCTCACTGGTTCTTTAACAAAATAATAGCAGTGGTGTTATTAGACACTGAAATCTATTGGCTCCAGATGTCAGTCTCATGATTCCTCAAGCTAGGGAGATGTATTGATGGATGCTCTCTTTCTGAAGGTGGCATATGAAGGCTGACTGACATAATTATTCTTTTGTTCTCCTGTTGGCTGTATTGTACAAACCTCCTGCCACAACTGAGAGCAATGCACTCCAGTGCCTGTCTGTTGGGATTTCTGATACCTGATCCTGTTGTGGATAACAGTTTCTGAGAGGCATTCACAGGCTGTCTGCAGTCATCTTGCATTATTAAACAAGTAAGAATTAGCTTCTGCTGACAAGACTGTCTGCAGTATGTACCACTTCCATTTGTTTGCTGTCCTACTCTACTGCACAATTTACATTTGCTGCCCTGAATCTGCATGAACACACTCTAAGATTATTTTTTTTGCATGCAACTTCATGTTAAAATGGTTTGTGAAATAGAGATCCAGAGTTCCTGTGACATAGACCCAGAGACCCTCTTCTCTGCTCTGCATTCCCCTGAGAATGACTTTCTTGGCACGTGTTTGCCACCCTGGGACCTGAGCCAGTTAAGAGGATTTGGTGTGTGGTAGGGATACTGAAATGTGAAATCTTTAAGGCTGTAATGGCCTGACTCAAACTGTTGACAGTTAATTGGCTCAAGCCAACACATATAGGAAGATCCATTACAGCTCTAAGCAAACTGTGATGATAGCAAAAGCCTTGCTAAGGACACCCAAACAGAAAAGGAAGCCTGCTTGGATGTTCCAGGAATAGTGCAGATCTATGATTTCTGTTTGTTTTAATTTCTTTTTCAGGCTTCTTTAGTGGAGTTATTCAACAAAGTCAACAGAACCTTACACTGACTACCTGCCCTAGGTTAATTATCAGCTTTCCTTCAGCTAGTTTGAAGAGAAATGATCCTTAACACAAATTCTTTAGGCCTAAATGTATTGCAGCCCCAATGGCTTGGCAGAGTGCCATTGTGTTTGCACTTGAAGAATGGGAGGGAGGGAAAGAAAGGAATCCAAAGCTGGCCTGGTCTAACAAGTATGCATATCAGGAGAGGGTTTGGCATTCCTTCTATTACTTTTTTTCCACTGCCTTTTTTTTTTTTCTTTTTGTTTGGTTGGGTTTTGGTGGGTTTTTTTAGCAGCTTTTGGCATATTTTTTAATATTGTAATACATTAAGAGGGAGGGATTGACAGCTGCTTCTCAGAGGGGTTCCTGGGAGGCTGTAGTTCTGTGCCATGAACTTCTCTGTGACCTCATCAAGTTATCCTCACAATGACCAAATAATGTCTTTGCAAGGTTAAAGATGTATTTGTTGTTCTGGGTTTCAGTGTAGGTGCTACCTTCCTGATCTTTTGGAGCCTATACAATGTGTGCTAGATCTCTGTAGATCTCTGCCCTGCTGCCTGTGTACCTAGAGCCCACAACATGAGCTCATAACCTGTGTACCTAGAGCATGACAGTGCGAACGCTGCTGCTGCTGCTAGACAGTGTCCACCCGTGGGGCCTGTTCAGTTCAGTCCTGGTCAGAAGGTCCAACCTCTGGAGGTGCCATTTAACCTCTGTGACTTCTATGGACTTCAGCTTTCTGAAGAGACTCTCAACTGTCTGGCCACTGCAAATCTGAGAAGATTCAGTTGCACCTTTCACACCCTTTGAGCTTGGAGTGCAATCTGAGCAGAGGCCATGCTAATTCATTTGCTGTGTAGCAAGAGTAGGGTGCAAGGAAAGGTTATGGCTGGCAGGTAACTCCTGTCCTTGGACTTGTGAGTTGAAAGAATTATGGATGTCCCACCTTGAGTAATTTACTCCTGCTCTCACTCTCTAGAAAAGGAGTGTGTGGGGTTTTATTGGCAAGTCTCATAAGGGAGTAGTGGAAAGGAATGAGCAAGCTTTATGCCTAGGAAGGAATCAGCCAACCTTGCTTTAAAGAGATTAAATTGATCACTTTTATTATGAAGAAGGGAAATAATGTGAAATGTTTCAATAGCATACAGTTGCCTAAGGATTTAGCCATGTGCCTGGTTATAATTTATTCCCTGGCCACCACTGTAGAAGTCATGCTTGCTCTTACTCCTTTTTCCTCAGCTTGAGCTGCAAGCTCCATAAACAATAATCACTTCTGCTTGGGCTCCAGCTGCATTTCAAAATCCATACCTTACCTTTCACTGTGGACTTGGGCTAGAAGCCTTTTGCCTGACATCATTCTCCATATCATGGTGTGAGAATGTTCTGCCTTATGTTTCATGCTGCTGTCAAGAATAACAGATTGGTTCTCCCAGCCATGACTCCTCTGCAGTGCTCACATTTCAGGTGTTTGCTCTGACTTGGTGATTACATTTCATAATGGCTTGGGCTTGCACCCTCTGCTATACTGGGACCCTGGCACACTATTCCCTTTTGTGTCACAGAAATAGGAAGCAGGTGTTGAAATAATAGATGCTTGGTGTCAGGATTTATCAATCCCAGAAATTATCTTGCCTAATGCAATCCCTGAGGTGAATCCTGCTGAAGAAAAGCAGAAGCCACTCTTTAGTCTGTATTAGTAGAAAATCTTTTTTGCTTGGAGGTATGCTTTAACAGTAATTTGAGTGAATTTGTATCTGCACCTTTGAGAAGGGCAAGCTGAGTACCCATCCTGATAAGCTACAAGACTTTAGGGACTGTCAGATGACTTTTGGAGAAAGAATGTTCTATCAATGATCCTTTTTTTAAGCAGGCCTCACAAGACTTATTCATTAAACAAAGCATTTTAACTTGGCATGTCATAAGACAGCAGCAGACAGGAGTTTTGCTTAATGTCATCCAAATATAGACAGCTGTGTGAAAACTTTTTTACTCCATCCATAAGATGTCAGAGCAAGAACAATGGAAAATTGAAGACTGACAACCAACTCACCCTGTCATAGTGAAACATAGCAAAATCCTGCTTCTGTTGCACTGAATGATCTCTGGGGGGTTGAGTGTGAAACAGTGGATTCACAGCTAGGTAGACTGAAAAATCCTGCAGAACTTAATCTGAGTTAAGCTTAGGACCCAGCTAAGAAGACAACTCTGTTACTTACCCATGTGATGGAAATGTGGCTGGAGTCATTCTCTATTCTTGTTTTCCATGTGCATCATGACTCAGTGAGGAGCACCTTGATTGCCTTCTCTGGAGGATCAGCTGTTGGGCACTCTGTGGGCAGAGCTGCTTTGTGCAGCTGCTCTTGCAGGAGAAGTCAGTGAAAGATATTGGTGACAGAGATACACTACATAGATCATGTTCGTGCTTGCAGCTTCCAGTCATAGTAGTGGCTCCCAGGTTGGGTTTTTTTTTCAGTGCTTATGATGAACTAGCATGAGGGGAATTTTGGAAGTCACTAATTTTGTTTTGTTGTTAGGAATAATGAAATGCCACATCCTTGCTTCAACAAAGAATTAGGTTTTAATACTCCTTAGTGTATCCTGTATCACTGCTTTTCTAGTACAGATTTGAGGCTATAGCACGCTGGCTGTTCTCAGCAGCAGCTGAGCCTGGGAAGAGCTCGGGGGGGAGCTCAAACTCACCCAGGAATACCCAGAGACTGTAAGAACAAATCCGACAGACAGGGACTTTCAGAAGGGGCTTGTGCTCACAGTCACAGACACAGCCAGTTTCAGAGGAGTTCAATGTCCATTTTGCTATCTTCTGGTTATCTCAGGTTTTAGGAGGTGCTGAGCACTTCTGAAATGCGGTCCCCTGATTCCTGTGGCAGGTCTGGGTAAGAACAGCTCTGAAGTGTCTCTCTTCAGCAGTGTACTTAGACCTCAGGGCATCAGGGTCTGTTTGCTGTGTGGTGAGTTGGGGGCAATGGGAATTTTGCCTTTGCTTTAGAGACATTTGACTGCTCTCGCTTATGGCTGAGGGTCCTGCTGCTCCTCTGCCCTCCCAGCTGTATTTCAAGACTTCGCTCTGTTGTCTGGCTGGAAGCAGCTTCTTGCCCCCCCCCCCACCCCAATTCCCCTCCAGCCACCACCTCCCCGGGCACTGCATCTCGACTCGCCAAGCTGAGTTCTCGTCCGCGGTGGTTCCCGGCTGCAGGGGAGCAGGAGGAACCTCTGCGCCTTCCAGGGATCCGCCTGCAGTTCTCGCTGCCTGCCCCTGGGTGGCTTCCCCTGCCCGTGGAGCCTCCTCCTTCCTCACCCAGCTCTTTCCCTGCCTCTTTCCACCCCCCTCCTTTTATTCCAGCAGCCAGGCAGCTAATTAACTGCACAGCCCGGCCTTCGGTGCATAGTGTTGTAATGAGTTAGGAGGGAGAGCCGCAGCCGCTCCGGCATGGGCAGCAGGCTGTGCCGCGGGGGCCAGCGGCCGCCCAGGACCTGACTCCTCTCTGCCTCTGCAAGTTGGGGCGCGGAGAGCGCAGCAGATCCGGGCAGGTCCGCCCGCAGCCAGCCATGAGCGGGGCGCCGGGGGCCTAGAGGGGCTCGGGCAGGAGCCGGGCACCCCCCGAAGATGGGCAACCAGCCCGGGCGAGCCGAGGAGCACGACCAAGGTCTGTAGGGACCGGGCGGGGTTGCTGGGGCTGCTGCGAGCGCAGGGGATGGGGTTGGTTTTGGGGGGCGTGGGGGTTTGACCGCCGTGTCCCGCCGAGCAGAAGCGGGAGGCTGTTGTCAGAGGTAACGCTGCTGGCTCGCAGGCGGCCGGAGAAATTGCTGCTGTTTACCTTCTGCCTCGTAAATGCTGCTTGTGACTGCTGCCTACCTGAGATCACAGCATCGGCCTTAGGGAGGCTTTTCTGGGAGGAATCCTTGGCTGGCTGGAGCAGAATGCCCCCAGGGGAGGGACCTCCCAGCCTGACAGATCGCGTTTTGTGCAGCCTGCATGATGCAGCTGAAAAGTTCCAACCCGCATCTGCCCATGGGCAGGCAACTTGTCAGGATCCGCAGCTCGCCCTCTGTCCGCCTTCACCATTGTTCCTGGCCGGAGGCCTGAAATTTTCCAGGCCCTGGAATTTAAAATGATGCCTTTGTGGAAGGTCTTCCCACCATTGTCCTCCCAGAAGTGCGGCGCTTTGCATGTTAATCGGGCGCAGATTGTACAGAGAGCGGAGAGCTGGGATCAGGTATATCCAATTCCCTTCTGCCGGGCGTCCACACTGCGCTCCTAATTCGTTCCCGATGCTGTAGTGCTGGTTTGGCTGCCTTTTGATTTGTTTTGCTTGCTGGATGAGGGGAGGAAAAAACACTAGGCCCACTGATTTCTGCTCTTTATTTCTGTCTCTGTTTGAGCCTGGGACCCTCTATACCATAACACTGGACTGGGTTGTATTTCCTGACGCTCTGTTGCCATGGGGAATTCTCATTCACAAAATGCCATTAGGGTTGTCCTTGCTTGATCAGGGTTTCCTTATAACTTCGGGTTAGATTTCTGGCTTTCGTTTTAAAAGCAAATAGGCAGTACCTGATCGTTCCCATTGTGAGGGAACAGAGAGGCAGACAAGGCTGGATTGCTGCTCTGGGATCGCCCACAATAGATATGCCAGCGAGTGCTGGGACAGCAGTTAGGTGTAGTGGAGAACTCTCTAGCAGTATGTTAATCACCAGGCTAATGAAGAACACAAAAGCTGCCAGTATCCAGTCACCAGCAGAAATGCTGCCCTAAGGGAAAGTTAGACTTCAGGCTGGAGAGTATGGCTGCCTGCATCCCCACCCTGGGATCCCCGCTGCCAGCTAGAGGGGCTTAGCTGGGACTGAACTGTCAGTTGCAGAGGGATGATGTTGCTGATAAACTAAGGGAGAGATGGATAATGGCGTGGGGAGGTACACTGCTAACTTCTGATCAGAGTTTGAGAAAGCTGACTCAGGTTTTGCAGGGCCATCGGTGGGATTTGAGGAGCTTACTGTTAATATAAATGACAAATGACTGTGCAGACCCCATGTGGGGTTTGAAAAATCTCTTTCATCCTTTTGTTTTCTCTTGTCCTGTGATTTATTTTTTTTTATCGCAGGGGAAAGAGTTATGCTTCTGTGGCACCTAAACTGTTTAAAAACTATTCTCGTTTTTCAAGTGTAGTCTTGTTTTGATGTCCTTACTGTTCAAAAGGTCTCTGCATGGAAAGCAGAGCATTTGGTGTTGAACTGTGTGTTCAAACCTCTGTTTAATCATGAAAAGAGTTTGAGACACATTCCTCCTGACAGAATTAATTCTGACAGCATTTTCCTTGTTTCATGGAAGTGCTCAGGCTTTGGAAGTCAGAGGAAAATGTGAAGACATCAGAAGCAGAGTTTGTGTTGCATTTTTGACAATTAAGATGCAAAGACTTGGTTGTTTTTTTTTTTTCACATGAAAATGTGATACATGGAAATATGTGTTGGGCTTTGTGCTTGGATGAACTTACTTTAACTCTTGTTCAGGGTTGCCTACTCCTTGAGTAAATGTGGTACACTAAGTTTGGGTCCTTTTGGAATGACCNCAATATCCTTCCTGTGCTGGGGGCAATCCCAGGAATAGACCTCTCCGTTGATGTGTAGCTCTCGAGGCAGCTTTAACTACAGACAATCAAATCTTGACTTGTTCCCTGAGTGTGAGGTTCAGAGTCATTTTACTTTTCAGGAAACTTCATGGCTCATCTGTAAGTCTTTCACCCCAAACTTAGCATCTTGGAGTATTTGGGATGGGATTTGAGGCACTTGTTCCTCCAATTAGTGTCACAGGACACTGAAGCCTTTAAAATTCTGATCCTAAATGCCTGGTTTGTCATCTAGATGATAACCTAGAGTAAAAGGCTTAGTTTCATATACTTTAGGGCATATATGATTTTCCTGTTAAGCGTTAATAGGAATAGCAGGACCCAGGGTTGCTTAGCTTTTGGCTGACAGGGCTGTAGTTCTAGGACAAGGATATATTTTTAGCTTCAAAACTAAATAAAATAATACAGGTCCCAGAAGCAAAATTTTGAGAGTCTGACAATGCCCATGTGGTGATCCTGACTCTGCAGCTAACAGTTGAGCTTTGGCACACAAAAAATAAAAATACAGCTGTGATAACCCCAGGGTTTGGGTGGGCTCCTCAGTGTGGTCAAGGAACAGGAAGGAGATGATTGCCTCAAGCCTAGCAGTTGGAAACTAAGATATTAGTAGAGGGGAATCAGAAATGTAACTTGCTGAGGAAGGGCTTGTGGAGAGATGAAGGCAGAGAAGGGGAAGACATCCTACCTTGTGTCTTTCCTGCAGAGTGATCTACTGCTGGTGTCTGATGGGTGTGTTTGGAACAGAAGGGTTCCAAGACTGCCACAGCCCAGTAAAATCTCTCTTTAAGTTAATCTATGTGTTGCTGAGAGTTAGAGTGGCTAAAAAGGATTTGAGGAGATTGCTTGTAATGTTATGATTCCATAGGCTTTTCCTGACTTCTCACTTAAAACTTACTGTAAGCCACTTGTGTACAATCCCTTGTGAGAACTGCAGTGGTGTGCAATCCAAGTTTGCATCATTTTTTTTTGTTGTTGCCCAAACTCTGTTACTTGCAAGAGGTCACTTCTGCTGTGCCTGAGCACTCTGAGTATTCACAAAGCACATAGAGGTTTTAGAACTAAACCATCTATGAGAGTAGTGCAGAGCAAGATGTAAACCAACAGTAAATATTGCTGCAGTTCATCAGCAGAGTTCGTTTTCTGCTTTTGAAAGTGGCTACCCCAAAACCCAGCAGTGTGTCCAAACAGAGGCCAGAACACCTGTGAAACAGTTGGAAGGTTGGATGGGAGCTGTGTGGATGAATCCAGTGTTACCCAATGCAGTGTTTATTGACAGAAAGCCTTTCAAACATGAGTTTGCCTTGGAAACAGCCAGGCAGCCTAAACTCTCTGAGGGGGATAGCTGGGATTCCTTGACACTGGTTGACAGGGTGATGTTGGGGTTTTGTTTAGCCTCCAAACATCTGCAGGTGATGTGGTGATTAATATCTCCGGGAAGAGGTGGAGGGAGGGGAAAAAAAAAAAAAGACTCAATCCACACAAAAACTTTCAAGAAAGAAGGAGTTGAATGGAAATATTAAATTCCAGTTGGAACAAGGTGCTGGGTGGGGTTATCCAAGGGTTAGCCTTTTTTTGGGGGCTGTGCTTATTTGTAAAACATGCTTCCATGGCTTGGATGAGAATCTCAAGTGTCAGTGCATACTGGAAGCCAGTGTTGATCTGTTCTCTCTAGGTCTGTTTTGCCCTGGCCTAGGAGGTGTTGAAGGAAGGGATTCTTCAGTGTATGATCTATAGTTTGTAAAACATATGGAGGCTTTCAAGATAATGTTGTAGAGATAATATATTATTTCTTGTCATTTCTGCTTTTCTTTTTTGGGGCGTGCAGTCAGTTTTGGTTTGTTTTTTTCTTCTGGGTACTCTTTTAGTCTCTCATCTGCTTCTCTTCCATCCTTCTTTCTTTCTAAACATGGGAGATGTTAATTTTCACTCTGTATGTCAGCACACCATTTCTGCCAAGCAAGAGTTCAAGAGAACAGATGAATTTAATGATGGTGTGGGGGGAAGGGAGCGAGAGGGTCCAGCAGAGCTAATGAATCACACAGCAGCTTTCATGGAAATACCGACAGCAAGTCCTGTCCTCCTCCAGCTCGGGCAGCGAGCCGCAGACCTTTTGTTCCCAGTTGTAAGGGGTTAGGGTGGATCCCTCCCCTGGTAGAATAAACTCACCACAACACAGATTATTTTTTGTGAAATCAGAGGAAAAAAAAAAAGAGAGAGAAATCGTATTTCTGATAGTTTAAATATAACAGCATAGGGAGAATGTAACTACTACAGGAATATAACAACCTGAAGGAAGATGGGGAAGGGGTCAAGCGGCGGCGAAGCAGCAAAAGCAGCAGCAGCCAAAACAGCGGCAAGGGGAAGATAGCAGAAGCAGCAAGGGGAAGGTCCAGGATGTGCTTCCAGACATAAAGCTCTTGATGCTCCAATGAAATTATATTGGAGCATATATTAACTTATCCATTGTTNTGAATTTTTTTTTAATGTCTGAGGTAGGAATCTTAACTCAAACGGCCACAGCAGTGGAGCCAACAAACCACAATTTGCTCTCCACTGGACAGTTTAATTCCTTAGTCACCTCTTCCTCCTCCGAGTCACTCTTGCATGGGGGTTTGCAAATGCTCACGTTCTTCAGAGCAGGAACACTGCTGATTTGAAACTGGTATTGAAGAAGTTTATTTTCCCCCAGAGGGTAATTTTTACTTGACTTAAGCATCTTTTCCAAGGCTGGTTAAGGCCAGCTCTGATTAGACTTGTGATGTGACCTGACTGGCCTGACATTACTAAATCATTTCAGAAATACTGACAAAACAGATGTCAGATGGCACTGGTCTGCCTGCTCTGCTGGCTGGTGGAACGAGTCTGGCCAAGAGACTGTCTCATGGTTTGGACTGGCCCCTTAGAGGAGTTTAGTCATGACTATGACTAATTTGCTGCCTCTGAAATTATCTGCTTGAGGCAGAGTTAAGTGATAATCTGAGGTCCCCTAATCCCTAAATGAGAGGCCAGTAATGCTAAATTAATGGAAAAGATCAGGAATGAATTCCCCTACACTAAGGGAAGAGCCTAGCAGTGGCCTGGGAGGATATGCTGAGTGGGAGTGCTTGGTCTGTGGGTAGGACCAGAGCTTTTACAAGAACAACTCTCAGGGCATGGCAGGCAGCAGGATGTGGTTTATGCATTTTGTGTTAGATTGTTTTGCTGATGAAAATTAAAGCCATTCTTGGATGAAGGGAGGGAGCTGCTGCTGGGAATCTTATTGAATGTGCTGGTCAGCAGAATCTCATCCTGTGGATAGAACTTTTTGCCCCAGTGCTGGTGGTGTTTGAGACTCTATGAGTAGTACCTCTGGTATAAGAGTAAATATAAAAGCTAATTTTTTGGAAGGCTTTTAAATTAGTTTAGTTAATGTGCTGCAACTGGCTGGACAGTGGCAGAGGAAACACACAGATGTTTGTGCTTGTGTGTTGGCTCTGACACAGTATTAAAATGAATTGAACAGGGGAAAAGAGTGGAAGGGGAAGGGAATAAGGCTGGCCTTTGAATTAAAACAAAGCTTAATTGTTTTCTTTTATTTTTTTTTTAATGTAGCCTGGCTTATATTTGGCTTCTCAACATCTTAAAGCAAGCCAAAGAAATTTGAGTGAATATTGCACCTTGGTATTCCCACTGAGACCTGCCAGAGCTCTGGAGGTATTCACTGGTTTGTTCAGGAGCAGTCCTGTATTTTGGAGCTTCTGCTAGTCCTTCAGCAGAGTAATTTCTTTTATTTGTTTTTCTCTTTTCAGTTCCTCCTCTATTTTATTAATTTACCCTTCATAAAAATCTCCTGATTCCCACAGGGACTGCAGCCTTCAGAACAACATGAAATTGGAAAACTAAAGCAAAGTAATTCTCTGGTTTTTATTGGCACTGGATTGCTTGAAGAAGACTTCATTTGATTTTTCTGTGACTCTCAGAGACTGCCCCTGACAAATCTTTGATACCTCCATTATGTTTTGATGCTTTCCCGAGCTGCATTCTCCAAGCAATTTGAGAATGATGATTAAAGATGATAGCAACTTGAGGATCTCTGATGGTAATAGACACTGCCAGGTTTTCCATACAGCCTTTTTCTTTTCCATAACACAAAGCAGATGTGTTCACAGACCTTTTGAAATGCTCCATCTATTATTTCATGGAGCAGTAATGCTTTTCCACAAGCATCAATAGATATGGATTGCATGTTCTGAAACAGAGTCCTGTGTCCTTATATGATCTGTGCTCATCAGTCACTTCTCCCAGGCTATGGAATTAGATCAGAACTGCAGTTTTCTGCCCTTTTAATCAGCCTGTGTAGCACAGCTAACAAGCTCTGAATTTGTATTGACAGGAAAACTTAAATGTGAAGTTCTCACAGGCAAATTTCATTTGATTGCTGGAAAAATACATCCTTGGGAGAATGGGAGGCTCACATCATGAGTTTGCAGGGTCCAGTTTTGAGCACTCAGATGTGTTGGCTAAAACAAGGACACACATTCTTGCCACCTGGAGACCAGTGCCAAGTGGCATCCCTCAGGGGTCAGTGCTGGCACCAGTGCTGTTTGATATCTTTGTCAGTGCCATGGACAGAGGAATCAGTGCACCCTCAGCAAGTGTGCAGATGGCACCAAGCTGTGTGGCACAGTCGACTTGTTAGAGGGCAGGGATCCATCCAGAGGGACCTGGACAGGCTGCAGAGCTGTGCCCAGGCCAACCTNCAGTGAGGGTGGTGAGACACTGGCACAGGTTGCCCAGGGAGGTTGTGGCTGCTCCCTCCCTGGAGGTGTTCAAGGCCAGGTTGGAGGAGGCCTTGAGTGACCTGTGCTAGTGGGAGGTGTCCCTGCCTATGGCAGGGGGTTGGAACTGGATGATCCTTGAGGTCCCTTCCAACCTTCCCATTCTATGATTCCATTTGTTACCAAGATGAAAGAACCAGGTTGGTTTTGTGTCCTGATTGGAATTTGTTTGATTGCTTAGGAAAAACACAAGGGTCTAAGTAAATATGCCCATGTGCTGTGAGCAAAATCATGTTCCTCTCATATTTGTGTCTGGATGGATGCTTTGATGTTAGCTGTTGAAAATCACTGATGAATGTAGGACACTGCTGAAGCAGATGAGAATTTTACCCATAACTTCAGTGAAGTCATATTTAGTAATGTATGGAGAGGGGCTCTAGGGACAGGGTGCAGTTAGGCATCTGACATACTTGTCTTGGCTGCCTTTTCTTTTATTCTCCTGCTGATCTGTAGTTTACCCTTAACATTTCTTTTGCTTTTCCTTGTGGCCTGGTGACCACCATTCAGGACAAGCTGCTGCATGGTCATTAGTTATGTTGGGATTTGCTTTCAACAATCTGTTCCATTTCTAAACCGGAATCAGAGCTGAAAATTTAAAGCCTACTTTAAAAAAAAAAACAAAAAAACAAACCAGTTATTGAACAAACTCTTATCTTTGAGGACCCTGCCCTTCTGCATGGCATCTGCCTCAGGGTGTTATGGTAGGGATCTTGAATTCAGCAGAAAACCCTGTAAGGCCATGTGATTTTTCTTGCAGCCTTTTAATTTTGACCTGTTTACCTTCTGCAGGTTTAAAAGACAGTTTTGCCCTTTTACCTTAATGGTTTCCTTGAGGTAGGTTTGTGCAAAAAGCATCTTAACAGATGGCTCTTTGGATTGTTGGTAAAGCAAATGTGAACACACAGAGGCAGTCCTTTTGAGTTGTCATGGAGGAAAAGGCAGAAGCTGAGCATTGCCTTCCTAATCATCACTTGGAACTGTCTCTGACCACTCCAACTGGCTGGAGAAATCCCATCCTGTACTGAGAAAGTTGTTCTGAGTGATGTGAACAAAGTAAAATGCAAAGGTGGTTTCTTCCCTGTATCTGGAGGATATTCCTTTGTATTTTACACACCCTTAAGGTCTTTGTTTTGATACTGCAGCCTTTATACCAAAGATGTAGAAATCTTATAATACCATATAATTATGCCTCATATAATCACTGTTGTAGGGATTCTTTCTGCAAGGCTGTGGATAATGATAACTTTGTTGGCAGGATCCTAGTTCTCTGCAAGAGAGGGAAGAGGAAGACCTTTCAAAGTAAATCTGAATATTTACACTCCTAGACAAAGAGGGAGATGATTCCTGAAATAAAGCAGAGGTAATTCCCTATGCTTGTGCAGAACACAACCAGCTCAGCAGTGAGGTCTCTTAATCACAATTGCCAGCTGGTAAGTGGGGATGAGATGAAGTTTCCATGAACACAAACCCTTGCAGGCTCTGCTGTTATCTGGTTGGAAAAAGCCCACAGCACCAACTTGCCGAGTGTGTTATAGCACAATAGCCCTGGTGTTCCTCTCTGCCACGTGATAAAATAAATTGCAGCCTGTAGAGAGAAAGTATCATTTCATCTGTTCAAGGGTGAATTGTCAAAACTCTGCTTCCTCAGAAAACAACAAGAAGAGCATTTAAAAAATGGTATCACCAAGCAGAAGTGGCTCTCTTGTTCTCAAGAGCAGACTGTAAGGCTTCTATTCTGATGTTGGCAAGGGCTGTGGGAGTGGTGTCACATCCATCCCTGTCTGCAGGTATCATGCCTTGAATAGAAAGAGTGCTGCAGAGAGCTGCTGCAGGTCATTTAAATCTTGAAAGGCTTCTAAACCTACTAATGGAAGGTTGTGTGCAGCCAACAGCCCATCTTCAGCTGGCTAAAGCAAAGTACAGAAGTACTTCATGGCATCCTAAAGGACACAGCAGTAGCTTTGGTCAGCCTGAAGCTGAGTGTCTATCTGACTGCCCCTTGGTTTTAGACTTAGAGTGGATCTTGGCCCAGGGTGGAAGGAACAAAGCTCTGTTGGTATTTCACAGAATCAGAGAATGTCAGGGGCTGGAAGGGACCTCAAAAGCTCATCCAGTCCAACCCCCCTGCCAGAGCAGGATCACCTATACCAGATCACTCCGGAACACATCCAGGTGGGTCTTGAATATCTTCAGAGAGGGAGACTCCAGGCCATTCTTGAACAAAAGCTGGTAGGGATGGAGGGATTAGGAGGGAAGAGGCAGTCCACTTGGCCAGCCTGAGGACATTTTCACAGCCCTTATCTTCTAGATCTTGAGAAATGCTGCTTTCATAAAGCCTTGAGCTTGAAGAATGGACTAATCACGTCAGAAATTACTCTCAGCCTCCTCCACACATAGTTTCTTTGAGGCTGCTTGACTGTGGAAAATCTTTGACTGATCTTTTAATTAAAAGCCCTCTTTTTTAAACCCAGGAGTTGAGCCCTTCCTGCTTTGAAGTGGGCAACTTTTTATAGATAAACATCTCATTATGTTATGAGATTCCTTCCTCTTTCTGTCTCATTTCTTTTCTTGACTCATCTCATCCTGTCTTTAGTTTTAAAGATTTCAGCCCAGTTCCTGATATCAGCCACTCAGGACACTGCCTCCCTTATCAGCCCTATGCTGGGCAGAGCTACAGCTGTGGAAACTCAGTTGCAGTCCTCTCCTCACCCCCTCACTGAAGCAGGCTGGAAATGACAATAAAAGTGAGTTTATTATGTGGTCATCACATCTGATTAAACAAAAGGCAGTTGTAATACCAAAGCAATGCATAGTGGTTATTAAGCAGTAAGCAAACAATTAAAGGCTTCCAGCTTTTAAGTCCTGCTCTTTGTTTCAGGGGAGAAGCAGGAACCTCCTTTCACATTTCTGTTTTTGATCCCTTTCCTCCCCTACTTTTTCTGCATTTATCAGGGTTTGAGAATTGAAGAGGAAAGAAGTTGGTTTGGGTCAGTCAGGCTCAACCTGTTGGCATTTCTGAACTGGAGGGTTCAGGTCAGGGTTTCCCTACACAAAGCATTCAACAGCAATGCTGTGTAAAGACATTTTTCTGCTGCTCCTTTCCTCTGCAGTGCTCCCTCAGTGATACTGAGCTGGAGTGTTTCTGGGCAGCACAGTGAACCAGATCAGGCTCTGCCTTTAACAAAGGGGCTGAAAGGGAAAGCCTCACGCAGATATGTTTTTATGACAAGATCAGTTCTAGAGGGTGGCTTCAGCAACAGTTCAATGAGCAGGTTGAATAAATTATCCTTCTTATTGTGCAAGTGTTGGTATTAAGTATTTCCTTACCAAAATTTGCTGCTTTTTCACCCTTTGTGCCTATGGATGTGAGGTCAGGTAGATTTTTGGTAGCATAGAGAAGGGAGGCACAGGACCTGACCCATCTGGAAGGAGCAGAGGGTTCTTTTCACCTTTTTTTTTCCTAATGGATTCTTGATCTGGGGCTGGAGCTTCATGAAGATACCTAAAGCCCCCTGATTCAAGTGTTAATATTCAGTTGGGACACCTGTGGTACATGGAGGAGTGCATCCACTTGCTACTCTGTGCTGACCACTATTAACTGAATTTATGTGGTTGGGTTTAAGGTTGGTTTTTTGTTTGTTTGCTTTTGAATTTCCTGCCCTTCTCAAACCACTCAGCACTGGTTTGCTATTTGGAATAATTGTCTTTTTCCCAGAAATGGAAGTACAGATGAAGGACACTGAAGTGTTGGAGCCAGTCCAGAGGAGGCCATGAAGCTGTTCAGAGGGCTGCAGCAGCTCTGCTCTGAGGACAGGCTGAGAGAGTTGGGGCTCTGCAGCCTGGAGAGGAGAAGGCTTCCAGGAGACTTTAGAGTAGCCTTCCAGGATCTGAAGGGGGCTACAGGAAGGCTGGGGAGGGACTATTGACAAGGTCTTGCAATGCCAGGACAAGGAGCAATGGGTTTGAAGTGGCAGAGGGGAGATTGAAAGTGGATGTTAGGAGGAAGTTGTTTGCAGTGAGGGTGGTGAGACACTGGCACAGGTTGCCCAGGGAGGTTGTGGCTGCTCCCTCCCTGGAGGTGTCCAAGGCCAGGTTGGAGGAGGCCTTGAGTGACCTGTGCTAGTGGGAGGAGTCCCTGCCTATGGCAGGGGGTTGGAACTGGATGATCCTTGCGGTCCCTTTCAACCTTACCATTCTATGTCCTGTCACCACTGTAGACCCAGTGGTGGACTTCTGGGCTAGATTTCTGAGCTGAAAAGAATTATCTCCTTGTCTGCAAGGAAAATCCTGGGATTCTTACTCCAGCTAGCAGCCATTTACCTCAGAAACAATCCTAATACATCTCTATGAGTTGAGAGATTGATTTTCTTCCTTTACCTCAGAGCAAATCCACTGAATTTTCTGAACAGCACCTTCCTTGGGGGAGTGTTAGTGAACTTCAGGGATGTCCAAAGCATTTGCTAACCACCAGCAGGAGGGAGAGCCCAAACTTGCCAACCAGTTCAAACTAAAAATGTTTTGCCTGAGAGAAACCCCAGCAACTTTGTCTCCATTTTGCTGAAAGATTCACATTTAGAAGTAGTGTTCTGAGGGTTTTGGGATTTTTTATTTTTTGTTTGACCAGTTACTGTCTACAAAAATCCTTAGGTTGCAGCTTAGCTTCAGATTCAGTTTGCTGTAGGTAGGAGATGATTGTACCTGATCTCATCTCGTTTTGACAGGTGCATAGGCAGGAAAAGTTCCAGAACAAACAAGAAGAGGAAGGGTCACAGTACACAGAAATCCCTTTAATTTCAGTGTGCTAATGTCACAAGTATGTAGGGCTGAGGCCTGCTTAAGGAGTATGTAACTTTTGTTTTTCCTATGATGGTGGTGAAAATTCCTACATTGCATAAGCAGCAGCAGCAGCAGGTGTGGATGACTTCATTTCAAAAGAAAGGAAAATTCTGGATGTCTTTTAAATTCCACCAGATTAATTTGGGGATACTGCTATGTATAGGAAGTTTTAGTCACTCTTGAGAGTTTTAGTCATTCTTTTTTTGGGGGGAAGGGGGGGTAGACAAGGGGTATAGTTAGCAGGTGACTAAAATTTTTTGGCAAGCCCACTGGTATTAGCAGTTCCCAAAAAAGGAGGCTTGAGTTTACCCAAGGGCCATGTGATATAAAGTTTCTCTGAGCATTTGCTCACCACTTGCTTTGCTCAGTGTTTGTTCCCCAGGTTGCTGGGTACTGCAGACATCCAAAGCAGTGCTGTGGTGGGGTTGTGGTGACCCCTGTGATCCACACCTGCCTTGGCACACGTGGTGGTGGTGTGCACTGCTTGGTTATTCTGTGGGGGTTTGTGTGCCTCGTGTCAGAGAGGAACACAGTGGTACCCTCGTGAGCGGGTCCAGAGGAGAGCTGAGAAGATGCTTAGAGAACTGGAGCACCTCCACTGTGGGGACAGACAGAGTTAGGGTTGTTCAGCTCGGAGGAGGCTCCAGGGAGACCTCCTAGTGGCCTTCCAGTACCTGAAGAAGTCTACAAGAAAGTTGAGGAGGAACTTTTTACAAGGGCTTGGAGTGGTAGGGTGAGGGCGAGTGGCTTCAAGCTGGCAGAGGGGAGGTTTAGACTGGAGATCAAAAAGAAGTTCTTTACAATGAAGGTGGTGAGATGCTGGAACAGGCTGCCTGGGGAGGTTGTGGATGTCCCCTCCCTTGGGGTGTTCAAGGCCAGGTCAGATGGCATCTTGAGCAGCCTGATCTAGTGGAAAGTGTCCATGCCCATGGCAAGGGGCTTGGAACTGGATGATCCCTAAGGTCCCTTGCAACCCAAACTATTCTGTGATTCTGTGGTGGTTCTCTTGGTGCCAGAGATCTGTTGATGCAGTGAAGGTGCCAGAGATCTGTTGATGCAGTGAAGCCCTTTGAATGCTTCTTGATTCTAAGCAGACTTGAAAGGGAAAGATTTGTGCTGTGAAAGCAAAACAAGGTGTGCAAGCTAAGGATACACATGAACACTGGAATGCACTGGTGACAGAACACTGGGACAGGCTGCCCAGGGGGGTTGTGGAGTCTCCCTCTTTGGAGGTATTCAAAACCTGCCTGGATCCACTCCTGTGTGATCTGGTATAGGTGATCCTGCTCTGGCAGGGGGGTTGGGCTGGATGAGCTTTCAAGGTCCCTTCCAGCCCCTGATATTCTGTGATGATTAGAACAGTTCTTACCTCCTTTTAGCTTTACCAGTGTACTTCACATGTGTATCTTTGGTCCTTAGACTGCTGAGCAAAAGTTCCCTCCTGCAGTACAGCCTGCACTAGTTTTGTGCTGGGGACAAAACTGTGCTGTGCTCAGGGCAGGCATATCCAAGCTGGACTTTGCATTTGACACTTAACAAACCTTCAGAAGCCTCAAGCAAATAGTATAAGAAATGTTTGGAGGAGCTCTTTTGTATGGACACGGGCATGTCTCTCAGAGTAATGGGATTTTAACTATTCCTGCTGTTACTCAGAGAGGAATTGTATGTGAACAGGCCCATAAAGGGGAAAGAAAGCCAGCTGGAATTCACAATGAGACTTTGTGAGCAGGGTTTTGATCAGATCTCCTCTCATTTACCTTCTGAATGCGACCTTGTTTCCACTGGAATAGCATTGAGCTGTGGCAATGTGAACTTGAGCTTCAGTTCTTCTTCTTGTGGCTGTGCTGACAGCTTGGAACCACCAGGTGCTGAGAAGAGCTTTCTTGTTCTGGTTGTATTTTAGCATGTCTTTGGGAAAGAATTAAATGTGACTTTCTGTGTAAGAAGGGATAAGATGACAGTTACTGATCAGGGTGAGTTCAACAATTTGCAAAGAAAATATTTGTGCTCTTCCAGAAATCCCCTGACTGTCCAGCAGGGATTCCCTGCCTGTCTTCTCTTCTTAAAACCACTCTTGCAGCTAGCTGGAGAGGACAGTGTTAGTAGGGCCCTTGTGGATTGTAGGAGCTGTGCCAAGTGAGGTGGCAGTGTTGATTTGAATGAGGGTGGAGAGGCTCTGCAGAGGGACTTGGATAGGCTTAGATCAGTGGCCCAACATTAATGGGATGAGTTTCAACAAGGCCAGATGCCAGCTCCTGCACTTGGGTCACAACAGCCCCAAGCAAGGCTACAGGCTTGGGGCAGTGTGTCTGGAGAGCTGCTGGCAGAAAGGGATCTGGGGGGTGGAATAGACAGGAGCTGAATAGGAGCCAGCAGCCAGGGAGGCAAAAAGGCCAATGGCATCCTGGCTGGGATTAAAATGTTGTGTCCAGCAGGAGCAGGGAGGGGATTGTCCCCTTGGACTCAGCTTTGATGAGGCCACACCTTAAGTATTGTGTTCAGTTTGGGGCACTGCAATACAAGAGAGATGTGGAGGTGCTGGAGCAGGTCCAGAGGAGGGAAACAGAGCTGGGGAAGGGCCTGGAGAGTAAATCTGGTGAGGAGTGACTGAGGGAGCTGGGGATGGTTGGTTTGGAAAAGAAGAGGCTGAGGGGAGACCTCATTGCTGTCTACAGCTACCTGAAGGGACATTGCGGAGAGGCTGCTGCTGGGCTCTGCTCACAGGTCATTGGAGACAGAACAAGGGGGAATGGCCTCAAGCTGAGGCTGAGGAGGTTTAGACTGAACATGAGGGAAAAGTTTTTCAGGGAGAGAGTGGTCAGGGACTGGAATGAGCTGCCCAGGGAGGTGGTGGTGTCACCCACCCTGGATGTGTTCAGGGGTCCTTTGGATGTGGTGCTTAGGGTATGGTTTAAGGTGAATCTTGTAGAGTAGGGGTCTAGGTTGGACTTGGTGATCCTGAGGGGCTTTGCCAACCTGCATGTTGCTGTGACTCTGTGTGACCTGTAAAGATACATTTTTGCTTGGCTTTGGTAAAATTGGAACTACCTGGAGATGCTTCAAATACAAGGTTGTGTCTCCTATTGGGTTACATTCCTGCTATGGGAGAGTCTCTTCTCATGGCCACCCTTCAAAAGAATGCTTTGCCAGTAGTTCATCTCCAGACCTACACTGCTGACAGGCAGTCTTGTCATGACTTCAGTCTTTAAGTTACCAAAATTGTGCCCTTTCTCCTGTGCTTCTTGCACCCCAGATCTCCAGACTCTCACCTTCTGATGAAATCAAAAGGCCAAGCTTTGCAGAGTCTTCAGCTCTGATTATCAGTGCTCTCTGGAGCCTTAAATGAGGAATTTGTCAGATCAAGATGCTGCTTTTTCTCTGCAGCCTCTGGCAGTGTAACTTTTCCAGTACAGGTGTCTGTTGTTCCCTGGTACTTTGTAATTTAGATCTCTCTGGTCTCTTGTTGTTTTTCCTGTGTGTATCAGTATCTGAGTTGCTTTGCTATGCTGTCCACAGTGATTACAGAGATCAAAATCTTTGCATTAAGTCTTTTAGCTTTTTCCTCCTGCTGTGTATTGCAACTATTCCACAGGGAGCATAGTCAGGCAGTCCAGACAGTCCAAACAGACCATGAAAGCTCTTCAGAAAGAAGAGTTCATGTTGTAATTACTTTTTAGTCTGTGTTTGCTAAGTGAGTAGGAGGCCTTATTTGAGCAGATGCTTCTATGTAATTAGTGTTAGATTATCAAAACCACCTTTGTTGTTCTGCAGCCATCTCCTTGTCTTCTCTAAAGCTAGGTGGAGTCCAAGTGAACCTTCCCAAAGAGTTGCTGACCTGTAAAGGTGTGGGCTCTATGACTAACACTCTGCAAACAGTCTAATCCAGGAAAGCCATGGCTGGCCAAGCCTAGGTTTGCTTTCTTTGCTGTTGCATAAAGACCAGGTAGCAGAGAACATTCTGTCTGCAGGACAGCCATAAATGAGATGGAAAATGGTGTGCTCTTCAGGGTTAGCCAGGATTATCCAGAGGAATGGGATACTTGGGATCCAAAGCACTGTGCTCACTGACAAATGTTGACAGCTGACCTGTTCAGCTCATTCCCTTTGTGTATCAAGCAGATGAAGCTGTGATAGTTTGTCACAGTGTAATAGTCTCACTCCTTAAGCCTGACTTTTACCTCAGCTGGTGGTGCACCTGAAGTTTTAGGCACTTCACTCTGAAATATGAATTTCTAAACAGCTTAAGCAGTTTTGAAAAGAGCAGTAGGGGCTAATCTGTCTCTCTTTAGCACCTAAACCTCTTTGAAAATCTGGCCTTCTGCATCCAGCCCTCTCTCACTCTGACCCCCAAGAAACACTTGGAACTGATTAGGGCTGTCTTTGTGAGTTCAGTTATGTGCATCTGTTTAGCATTTATTCCTAGGCTGTCTTACTGCTAGCATGCCTGGAGGCTTAGGGATAGGAGCATTAACCAGTGTGCAGAACAGGTTTAGGGGGGGTAGGTATCTGCAGGAAAGAGCACAGCAGCACAGGTTGGGGTTGCTGTTCTATCTGCCCTGCTTTTCAGCAGTTCTGTTTGCTTTTTTCTCAC
The DNA here is from genome assembly GCA_013399055.1 of Ramphastos sulfuratus. Lineage (NCBI taxonomy): Eukaryota > Metazoa > Chordata > Aves > Piciformes > Ramphastidae > Ramphastos > Ramphastos sulfuratus. Next base: position 66,583 of record WBNM01012761.1, on the reverse strand, counting down.
ACTACCATGAGATGTGTCAGTGTGTTTCTTGTTAATTAGGATAGCAGAAGATCTCTGCTTAGCAGGGAAGTTGTTTTGGGGTTTGGTTTTTTCCCCAAACTGTTTCAGTTGCCTAAAGATTAAAAAAGGGCAGAGGAAAATAGGACATTTGAATGGAGTAATGTCTGCAAAACTCTGAGCTCTTGTAATGAAGGAGTACTTTAAAGGAGTCAATCAAATGCACACCAGTCCTCCTTCCATGCTGGACAGTCGTCTCCCAGGGGACATCCCTAGTTCAGTCTTTGATCAGTCAGTCTCAATGTCTATCTCAGGAGCAGTGCTGGAGCAGGGTGGAAGTGATCTGCCCAATCCCCTGAGCTTTCACTCAAGTTTTGGGCTGTCAGTGCCTTGGCAAATAGGTTTTAAGCACCAGGTGTGGTATGGCACAGTAAAACTGCATTGGGGGGGGGGTGTGTGTGTTAATAACTCCTTTTAGCTGTACAAGCATGGACTGTTAACAGTATTCTCTTTACTGAAGTCATTCTGCTAGGTGCTTGCAGCCCACTTGATTTGTACAGACCTTCCCTTCAGGCTCCTGCAGGAATCACTCTTCTGTCTGAGGCTTGGAAGCCTGCTCAGATGCCAGCATTTATTAACATATCTTAGCACATGGGAACAGAATTCCAGGACAACAAAGGATCAGTCTTCTGCTGGCAGGAAAGCTATGAATTAGCCCCTAAGTTCTTGTTGCTCTTTTGTTTCAGGACCCTTTTTTGAGGTGGGAGGGATGGCAGAGAGACACAAGACAGTGACAAATAGCTGGTCTGGAAATGCAGGACTAGGCTGAGAGCTGTGACAGTCCTAGGGCAGCAGATAACCACTGGTACAAACTTTTCTGCAGGCAGCAGGTCGCCTTTTGGAAGCCTATGGCTGGAAGGTTGCAGAGCACCATGAATGGCTTTCTTTTCCTTCTTGTTGTCCTGCCCTTGTGATTCAAATAAGGTATCCATTGTTTCAGGAGGTCACACCAAAGATGCATCTGTCCCCATGCTTTAGCCTTACGTGACTGAAATGCTTTCTGAAATGAATCAGTGAGCAGCAGGCTTGGGTTACACAGATGAGCTCCACATGCAGGGGACTCCCTACCTACTTAAGCTATGGAGGAATGAATTACTAAGGTGGACTTTGAAACGTGCTGAAGAAGAAAATGTGGCTTTGCTGTTCTTAGCTTAGGAGTTGACAGGATTTATACTGAGGAAGAAAGTATGAAATGGAACACCCCCAGTTAATTCAGTCCCTGGAACAGCAGAAACTGATGGCATTAACCTTTGGGTTATTAATACGTTGATGGAGGGAAGGATTAAGCAAAGGGCAGGTTGTGGGGCACAAGTGGCACAAAGGCCAGAGGCAAACAATCTTTGTATTGATTCCAGTTCTGAAAAAGAGGTTCAAGGTAGAAATGAAAACATTTCCAGAGGTGTTTCTGGGGTCAGATGAATTTACTTCTCTGCTGAGATTCTCCCTCTGTTCTGGGATCGCAGAAGCAGGTAATTGAACTGTTAATTATACTTGAGGGATGTAAAATAAATTTAACTTCAAGGCTAGTGCTTCACTGGGGAGACAGTGATGTGTGCTACCTCCAGAGCACACCACCTGTGAAGGCATCTTGAGCTTACCAAATCTGCTTCCCCAAACTGCCATGTGTCCCCCCTGTGACTGCCACCTCCTCTCCTTAACCTGCTCTCACCATGACTGTGTTAGCCATACAGCAGCCCTGGGTTTGGTGTTCCACCCTGAGGGACTGCTAATGGTTCTCTCCATTCCATAGCCCATTTTCTTCTGCTTGGGGATGTCCCTATGGGAGCTGATGCAGCAGGTGGTGAGAGCTTAGATCAAATATAGATCATTATATGGAAAAAACTGAGGAGTAATCCTGATCCTTCTGTGAAAAAACATTGGAGTGGTGAGGGAAATGGGATTAGAATGGCTGAAGATCATCATGAGGGGTCAGCTTTTATCTCATTAAAGTCCTCCTTTTTTCTGACACCAGTGGAAAGTCGGCAAGGGTTCCCTGGCAGAAAGCGATGCAAACAAGCAAGCTGCACAGCAGGCAGGCAGCCAGCAGCAACAGGGTCCTGAGCCTTGTTGTGACCTTGGGTGAGGCATTTCAGTTCTCCCTGCTTCCCTGTCCTGTAACCTAGAGTTAACAATTATGTGTTTCAGAAGATTTGAGTCAAAGAGCTGTTGACTGTAAAGCACTTTGAGCACATACATAGAGCTTGTAATTGTGAGGTTTAATCCCTCACACCTTATTAGCATTGGCTGATGCTGAAATGGAGGAGTTCTTGCTGGGCTTCAAGGTGAGGAACTCGGTGATGAGGTGACCTCAGTCTGAGCAAAACAGACTTTTCAGGCAGTAACTCCCAGTGGAGTAATTCAGGAGTAATTCCCAGTTTCTCTGAAGTGGGAAAACACAAGCTGAGCCCATTAGCAGCGTGGGTGTGGGACTGGGAGAATGGGAGGTTGGATATGGTGCAAAGGGAATGAGACATACACTGTTGGCCAGAGGTGGCCTGAGCTTGGATGTGTGAAATGGTGGGAAAGAGGCTGTGCTCACAGTTGGCAAGAGAATAGTTAAGCAAGCAGGTTAGAGAGGTTGGATGGATGATGAAAGCAGAAATGAGGTGCCACAGCACCGTTTTGACCAACAGAAGGGGATTCGGCAGTCTGGGTTTTGTTTCATTTGTAGTTTGTTTTTTCTAGAACTCCTCCCTTAGATGCAGAGTTGATTTGTCTGTTCCCTTCCTTGCTCAGAGCAAGCACTCTCTGGGAAGGGGAGTTCTGTGTGATTCCAGCCACTGTAAGCAGCAGCATAAATCAAGCCTAGCTTGGGTTCTGTGGCTTGGCAGGCACATTTCTGCCTGGAGTCTCCAACAGCCCATAACCAGTGTGGGGTGCTGAGCTAATCAGGTCACCAGTGAGACTTGTACAGCCCTAAATGCCATTCCTGCCCAGTGGGTGCCTGGGGCTGTGAGGTTGGCAGTTCCATTTATAACTAGTCCACTGCTTAATTTCAAGGTCAATTTGAGGGGGGTCACCTATAAAACAGACTTTATAGCAGAGCTTGTCCTTGCTGTGATGCTTTCTAATCACAATGCAGTACAGATGCATTGAGAGCTGTCCCTTTCCTGGGCTCTCTGTGGGTGTTTTAGCATGGGAGAAGGAAATACACACACACTTCTGTGTCATGCACAAAAAACCCAGTTTGGTTAATGGTTATTGATGGGCAGCAAATGCTGTGTGATTTATGACAGAACGAGTCAGCAGAGCATGGAGCCTTACAGAACACATGGGGCAGGTTGAGTAGGCACAGAGCCTGCACTGGTTGGCAAGCTGGTGAAGTACAGGTAATCCCAGTGAAACATGCTTAACTCTTCCCCTTAGCTATATGCCTTCCATTGCTCAGGGTCACAGTGCAGTTGTCACCTGGTGGCCACTGGAAGCACACTGGCATTGCTACCAGAGTGCTACATCTCCCTTGGGAAAAGGTGTTCTTCTCAGTGCCATGCAGCTTGTGCCAGTGTGCAGCAGCAGCATTCTTTCTTGCCATGTATGTGATGGTGCCCAGTCAGCACTGCTCACTGCTGATACAATGCTACCCACTCCCATGCTGCCCAGGTGACAGTCATGGCACTGCAGTAGTTTGGGGGACTTGCTTTGTCATTAACTTTGTTGTAACAGTAGAAAACCACTCCAGATTGAATAAAAGTCCAGGATATAACAGAAGGTTTTAAATCCACCCCTTAGGCTTCATCAGAGAACATCTGTGGCCACTTGGGATGTGTATTTTACATCTTAAATGTGTAGTATGGTTGAAGTTGGCCTGAGTACTGCTCCTCATTCTGGGCACTTGAGAGACCTTTAAACAAGGACTTGTGCTCTCCCACCTGGACACTTGGGAATGCCCATGTGAACCTCTGCCTCTGAGCAAGGAGGAGTTGTGCTGAGCTGATGTATCTCTGCTGGAAATGACCAGCACATCATGGTCCATCCAACCTCCCTCTTGTCCTTCATCCTAGGGTGTGAGCTGCATCAACACTATAGAATCATAGAATGGTTTAGGTTGGCAGGGACCTCAGAGATCATCTAGCTGCAACACCCTGTCATAGGCAGGGACACCTCCCACTAGAACAGGTCTCTCAAGGCCTCATCTAACCTAGCTTTGAACACCTTCAAGAAGGGAGCAGCCACAACCTCCCTGGGCAACCTGTGCCAGTGTCTCACCGCCCTCACTGTAAAGAACTTCCTCTTAACATCCAGTTTTAATCTCCCCTCTGCTAGTTTAAACCCATTGCCCCTCATCCTGTCATTACAAGACCTCGTCAATAGTCTCTCCCCAGCCTTCCTGTAGGTCCCCTTCAGATATTAGAAGGCCACTCCAAGGTCTCTTCGAAGCCTTCTCCAGGCTGCAGAGTCCCAACTCTCTCAGCCTGTCCTCATAGCAGAGCTGCTGCAGCCCTCTGAGCATCTTCATGGCCTCCTCTGGACTGGCTCCAACAATTCCATATCCTTCTTGTTCTGGAGGCTCCAGAACTGAACACAGGACTCCAGGTGGGATCTGAGGAGAGCAGAGCATGGGGTCAGAATCCTCTCCCGTGCCCTGCTGCCCACACTGCTCTTGCTGCAGCCCAGCACACAGTTGCTGTCTGGGCTGCACTCACACTGCAGGCTCAGCTTTTCACCACCCCAGACCCCTGGCCCCACTGCCGAGCTCAGCATGGACGTGGGTTACAGGTGCCAGCTGTTGGCAGCTGGGAGGCCTCAGGGTGAGAACTGGGCTGAGCAGTGAGCTGAGCTCTGGTGTCTGGAGTCACCGCAGCAGCCTTTTGGGTTAGCAGTGGGACTCGCACTCGCATCTCGCCTTGCGCTTGGCACTGGGGAGCCCCGAGCTGCCCTGACACCTCACGGCTCCAGCTGTAGATGACTCAATGAAGCTGTGTGGGTTGCTCTCTGTCAGGCCAGCCCGGCCCTGCTATCTCTTCCCATAAACACTGAAGCCTTTGTCTCTGGCCTTATCGTGCCCCTGCCATCACAGAGCCCTTTCTGTGCTCTCCTCCAGCTCGGGCTCTGTGCTCTGGGGGCTTTTCTTCAGCTGCTCTTTGTCTCCGGGCGTTTATTGTGCCTGCTGCGGAGTGTGTTTGTTTGGGAGAGAGGAGGAGGGGCTGATGGTTGTGTGGGGTTTATAAACCTTGTGCATTCTTCAAAAGAGATGCTGAGCAAACTGCATGGTGTTAATATTAACCCTTCGCCGCCCTGCATCACCGCACTGAGATCTGCTCCCTGCGAAAAGTGCTGTGGGGAGGGTTGCTTGTGTGAGCCTGGGAGTCTGCTTCTCTTTGGTCATGTTTCTGTGCGTGCTTCACATGTGTGTGAGCAAGGAGAGCCTCCCAGATGTAGGGAGAGGTAACTGAATCTGGGATTTCCCCCCAGAGTGCTCTGGAACTTGCTTTTATTGCAAACACTGCCTCGCTGGCCCTTTCTGCTTGAAGAAGTAGCCCTTGCCTCCTCTTTTTGAGGCTACATCAGACAAAATCTCTTCATTCTACATTAGGTCTTTGTGCTTTAAGGCTTTTTCCTTTTGAATAAGGTCCTAAAAAGAGGAATCTCTTTAAATTCATAGCGTGGCCACTCATAGTGACATGAAATACCTCCCTTTTGAACGAGCTTCTCTAACCAGCTTGTTAATACGGTTAGGATGGCTCTTGCTGTTAACCACCTGTGGTCCTGTATGCCAAGAGAGCTTTGGAAAAAGAAAATCAGCAATTCAAACTTCATTTCCTTGTGATCACATAATACTTTGCATTAAGTGTGTGTATTGGGAGGGGGGGGAACAAAGCCAACCAAGAGGATGAGGGGTAATGGGCTTAAACTGGCAGAGGGGAGATTTAAACTAAATGTTAGGAAGAAGTTCTTTGCAGTGAGGGTGATGAGCCACTGGCACAGGTTGTCCAGGGAGGTTGTGGAGCACAGAATCACAGAATATGATCTTTGATCACATTCTGTGATTTTGTGCTCCACAACCTCCCTGGAGGTGTTGAGGACCAGGCTGGAAGAGGCCTTGAGCGACCTGTTCTAATGGAAGGTGTCCCAGCCTATGGCTGGGGGTTGGAATTGGATGATCTTTGAGGTCCCTTCCAACCTAAACCATTCTGTGGTTCTAATTTCCTACCTATACTGTTTAAATCCCCCATATGAGGATGGAAATGTAGAACATGAAAAATCTCCTGTTGCTCTCTGCATGGGAAACTGCAGCAACACAGTTGTCTTAGTGTTAGAAGTGCCAGGAGAGTTTTATATTTCACTGAATCTGCAGTCAGCAGAAGTCTTTCAGACCTGATGATGATGATCTACATAAATGGAGGCTAATGCAAAGCCATTAGTTTTATGTGATTAAAATACTCCCGTGTGTGACCAAAGTCTCAAGTTACTGAGCTCTTCCCCATAAATCAACAGATTTAAATTCAGCCTTTCACAAAAACAGTGTAAAGAATTTTTATTTTCAAACAATTAATATCCTGGTCTTGGAGGTTGCAGTTCATGTATTGCGGCATCTCCATGCTGCATTATTACACTGGGGGACACACACACACACAACTCTCAGCAGGCTGTGCTGCTTTGCAGGGGGGTGGGAGAGGAAGAGGTGCAGTACAATACCAGCCTTTGAAACGTGAATCCACACACTCAGTCATGACTAAACCTATTCAAACACTCAGGTGGTTTTTCCCAAGGCAGCCCTGGGCTCCAGCATTGGTGTGTGAATTGTTTTCTCCACAAGCTAACTCCATTTGCCATCTCTTTTCTCTTGAAGGAGCAGTTTCAGCCGCGAAGCGCACAGGGATTCCAGCACCCCGGGAAATATCATCCTCTGTATCCCGAGAGCGAGCAGTGCTGCGTGGTCAGGCCAACACAAGGAAAACACAACCCAGCCCCACCTCATCTGGGGCACCAACCCCTACCAAACACGTGCGTCCCACCAGCAAGTCCAAGCAGGAGAATGAAAGCGGCGACAAGGCCGTGCTGGAATCTCAGGTTAAAGAGCTCCTGGCAGAAGCCAAGACGAAAGACTCCGAAATCACCAAGCTCCGCTGCGAACTGAAGAAATGCAGAGAGAAAGGCTCGCTTCATGCCGAGGCAACGGGAGCTGCCAACCAAAATCCGGAGGCAGCGTCGCCTGTCGACATCGATCCGTTGATACGGAGCCTGCAGGAGAAGAACAGGACTTTCCAGCAGGAGCTGGCCAGCCTGGGTGAGGAAAACCGCGTGCTGAAGGAGAAACTGCTCTACCTGGAGAACTCTCCCCTCTCAGACACCACGACGACGAGCAGCGGAGGCAACAGCAGCCTCCCGACCCCAACTACCCAGGAATCCAGTTTTGGGAGCCCCTCAAAAAAGGCATCTAGAGGTGAAATGGGCGAGCAGAGGCAGCGCCCCAGCGGGGCTGCGCTGCGCAATTCGGGTTCTTCCAGCAGCGACGTCACTAAAGCCTCCTTGTCGCCCGACGCCTCTGACTTTGAGCACATAGCTGATGTACCTTCCAGGCCAGCATCCTCCAACAGCAACCACTTCAAAGGTTCCAAGTGCTCCACTGCAGGAAGTTCTCCCAACAACATTAGTGACCTTTCTGTGGCCTCTCTTACAGAGAGGATACAAAAAATGGAGGAGAATCACCACAGCACAGCGGAGGAGTTGCAAGCCACTTTGCAGGAGCTGTCGGATCAACAGCAAATGGTGCAGGAGCTGACGACAGAAAATGAGAAGCTAGTGGAAGAGAAAGCTCTCCTGGAGACTTCCTTTCGTCAGCACAGAGATAGAGCAGAACAGCTGAGCCAAGAAAATGAGAAGCTAATGACTCTGCTCCAAGAGCGATCCAAGAACGAAGAAAGCAGAGCTCAGGAAGAGAAGGTTCTGGAACTGGAGCAGAAATGTGCTGAAGTTCTTGAAAAAGCACAGTTTGAAAGAGAGAAATTGCTCAACATTCAGCAACAGTTAACCAGCAGCCTACGAAGTTTAGAAAGGGAGCATCAAGATGCCCAGCAGGTGATTAAAAGCCTGAGAGAAGAAAATGAGAAGCTGCTTAAACTTCTAGAAGCGGAACAGCAGAGCAACAGCACAGTGACAAAAACTCTGGAGGACTGTAAAATGGCCTTAGAAGGTTTAAAAATTGAGAATGGCTCTCTCAGAACTCAGCTGGAGAGTGAGAAACAAAAGGCTGCAGAAATCAATGTGATGGGATGCACTGCTGACAACTCTGAGGTGCAAGAGATGCTGAAGGTCGCCCATGCGGAGAAGGACCAGTTGGAAGCATCTTGCACTGAGCTCAAACAAGAGCTGCTGAAGGCCAACAGTGAACTGAAGCACATCCAGGGGCTGCTATCTAAGGTAAAGCAGGAACAGCTGTAGCAGAGAATGGTTACTTCTCTGTCCTTCCATAAATAGGGAGATATTTGGCTTAGGATTGTTGCTGAGCCATTGGTTATGAATCTCTGGGATTTAAGTTGCATTAATTAGTTCTGAATGGAAGCTGAGTTCTTAGGATATCTGCTGGCACGTGCAGATCATGCCTGCATGGTACATGGCATGTGCAGATCATGCCTACATTATATTATTCCCAGGAAAAACTGTTAGCATAGCTGTGTTTATAAAATCAAAACTCATTTCCCCTAATATCTGCTGCAGACTTTACTGTTTCAGTAAATGGAATTGTTTATCAAAACTGGAGCAAATAACAGGTCAATAAAAAAATGACTTTGGTATTATGTGAGCAAATACTGATGAAAAAAACCACTTGGCAATTCAGATGAAGAGAAGGGCATCAGGAGTTGGTAGCAAATCTTACATTCTGAATAATGAATCGTGATTAATTAGCAGTGAGCTATAGGTGCCATTGCTCATGAGAACACAAGGACATGAGCTAATGCACAGAGAAGGTATTTACAGCAATGTGCCTAATGATGCACAATGAAGCTCCAGATGAGATTGTTTTCCTAAAACTCTTTTTTTTTTTCCCCCCCCCCTCCCCAAACTAAGAAGTATTCTACTTTGGGTTAGGTAAAATAATGGTAAAAAATAGATGTATTGTAGAACAATATTTCTTAACCTCATGGTCATTTGTAGCTTTGCTCCAAGCAAGCTGAAGTCAGTTGCTGTTTGAGTTTTCCATGCAATCCTGGATGCTGGGAAGGGAGCTGGGATGTGAGATGTCATCAAGTGAGTGTGTATAGAGCACAAGGCAGTGATTATGTCCCACAGCTGCAGAAAGAGTGGTAGTGTGTGCACAGCCTTTCCTGTATGGGGAGGGGATCATGAGAAGAATGGTGAAATTGGCTGCAGAGGAAGAGAGCGTTGCCAAAAAGCACCTCCATGGCTTGGGTGATTTAGGAAATCCAGATGTCCTTCCAGCTTAAATAGGTGACCACAGCAAATGGGAGCTTCCTCTACTAACTCCAAGTGCTTGCTGGAGCTTATGAAGGATAAATGAAAAACTGCTGAGTGCTCAAACTCTGTACCAAACTTTTATTGCTTGGTTTGGAAACCACAGATTTCCTCCTTTTTACTCTTCCTTTCCCTCAAATGAAGCTGTTTTGAATCATTGGCAGTTTGTGACACCCAAACAAGACCACAGGCTTCTGTAAGGCTGCCCTTCAGTCAGGCTGTGCCAGTGCTGCTCACTGAATTGGCAGCCTCCACCTGGCTCTTCCTTGACTCGTTTTTGCTTGATCTCCCCCAAAAACCTGGAAGAATTGATCTGTGTGGGCCTGAGCCAACAAACTGGAGTGCTGCAGATTCCCCCTTCAGTAATTCCAGATGTGCCTTATCCAGAAATACACTTCTTATCTGCAGTAGCTCTGCTGTGAATGTTTCCCCAATCCATGGAAAATGCACATGGTAAAACCAGCAAAATTGTTAGTGTGGATGAACTGATTGTTGTCTTGGCCTTAAAGCAGTGATACCATCCTCATGGTGTGATGCACAAATAGATGTGCAGCTTGCCAGGAACAGAATTCTGCCCTGTTCATTGCCTGCAGACACTGGTTTGGAATTAAGGTCATCATCTAGAAAACTTCATGTCTTTTGCAGCATCTTGGTTTATTATCTTTATTACCAGGAAAGAAAACAGATTTTTTTTTTTTTTTTGGTAGCTCATGTTTCCTGAAATTGTCTCATTCACACTGAAATTCAGTTTGTACAATGCTTAGAACATGAGTTCAGACTGTGAGGTAGCCAGTAAACTATCTGAGTGATCTCTCCTGAGAAACAAAGACACACATGCAGCTTTCTTTCCTCCCTTGCAGGCTGAGAATGAGTGTGGTCAGCTGAAGGAGGTGTGTGACCGCCAGGCTGAGCAACTGAGCAGAGCCAGCCAGAAGCTGCAGGAAAAGACATCAGAGAATGAAGCAGATATAAAAAACCTGAAGGAGACCATTTTTGAGTTGGAGGACCAGGTGGAACAACATCGGGCTATAAAGCTTCACAATAACCAGCTCATCAGTGACCTAGAAAGTAGGTGGAGCTGAGGAGGATTGAAGTGAACTTACTCGGGGGGCTCAGGAGTGGCTGCAACAGGGAGGAGGGGACATGACTTGATATGGAGAGGTTGGTGCTGGTCTCTTCTCAGAGGTAATTAGTGACAGAACCAGAGGGAATGGCCTCAAGCTGTGTCTGGGTAGGCTTAGACTAGATATGAGGAAAACCTTTTTCACAGAGTGGTCAGGCATTGGAATGGGCTGCCCAGGGAGGTGGTTGAGTCACCAACCTTGGATGTGGTTTAAAGCTGTTTGGATGTGGTTTAGGGTGCACCTTGTAGAGCAGGGATATCAGTTGGACTTGGTGATCCTGAGTGGCTTTTCCAACCTGAATGTTTCTGTGATTCTGTGATGTATATGACAGGGTTCTCACCTTAGATGCATTCCAGTTTTGGCCAATCCTTTCTGTTGGAGCCCAAAAGTCACTATTTTAACAGTTAGTGCTGTAGAAATCATAGCAGAGACACTCTCCAAGCCTCATTTTTCAGCGAGGGATGTGTTGCCCATCCTAGAGACTGGAATTCTTGTCCTTTTGAAGAGCTTTTGGGGCAAAGCACTGCCAAGAGCTGTGAAGTGTGGCTGCTGTGGTGGTGTAGGAGGGGAGCTGCCACCTGCTGGAACGAGCGGCGTCACCTCGGGTGCTGCAGCGCAGAGTGTGCGCTCAGTGAGCCTGTAGCTCTGAGTGTCTGCTTCAATGCCTCAAAAGGAGGACCTGCTTCAGGGGTTTAAGTAACAAATCTGCTGTTGACAGAATAGCTCGGTTTCAGTTTCATCTGTTTAATGGCATTTACTAGAAGCAAAACCACACAGGCTGCTCTGCCCTCCCGTTTTCACTTTTCACCCTTGCCCTTGTGTGTTTAATAATCTTTTCCCTTGTTTACTGTTCCTAGGTAAAGCAATGAAGCTGGAAGAACAGAAACAAGAAACAGAGAGGCAGCTGAAGGCTCTGACTAAGCAAATGAAGGTAAGATTTAGGCTCTGTGGCAAAGCTAAGCTGAGCTTTTATTCCATTGCTGGCTTTGAGAGAGATGATGCAATTTTTCTAGAACAACTACAGAAAGTTCTTTCTACATCCTTTCATCCTCCATTCTCTTTGCTCATTTCTAGCTGTTTCTCTGCCTGTGAAGGAAAAATATAACATGTCCTTTGAAAATTACTTCTAGTTTTTCCTACCTGTGAGCTTCTATACTGGGATAGCTGCCCCTGATTTATGAATCACCAGTAGCAACAAGCTCTTTTCTGTAGCAGTGTCACAACACTGAATGATCAATAGCTGTAGGGAGAATGTTGGTTGTACTTTTGTATTGGAACTGAAAGCTTAGCATAAGTTTCTTCTCTGGCAGTCTCACTGGTACTGTGTAAAGAGGCAAACACTTAGTTTGACCTCAGCATCATCTGGAAGTGGTGGTGAAATCCTGGCTGCTTGTGATGACTGAAAAGAGATCAGTAGTGAAGTGCTCAGCTGAAGCAGTTGTGTTTTGCAGCAAACAGTTGGGTTCTGATTGCTCTTTCTAGGAAGACACTGAGGAGTGGAGGCGTTTTCAAGCCGATCTGCAGACTGCAGTGGTGGTAGCCAATGATATTAAGTGTGAAGCCCAGCAGGAGCTCCGTGTGGTGAAGAGGAAGCTTCAGGAGGAAGAGGAGAAGAGTGCCAGGCTGCAGAAGGAGCTGGATGAAGTGAAGGGCAGCAACAGGTTGGTTGGGTTACAAAGGCTAAGATCTGAGCTGTGACTGCTAACATGCATGCAAACAGTGCTTTGTCAATAACTCTTCACTGGCTTGGATGTGCATGTTGTCTGTTTTTAACTCTTCTGACAGATTCTTGTCCCTTATTCTAAGATGTTTCTGTTCTTTTTCTTTATGGCAATCTACTTCTGTCAACTGGGCCATGAAGGTTTTATTCAGCAAATATTAACTCATAACAGTTCCCAATATCCTCTTATGGTTTTGTTCTCAATGTGGTATTCCACTGTGGTTTATTGCCTCCACAACTCTGTGCAGCTGTATTAAACCACCTGTGAAAAGGTTGGTTGGCTACTTACACTGAGTGGGACATCCAGAAGAGAGCTGCTTAACCCAAGAGGAATCAAGGAAGGACATGGAAGTGTTGGAGTGGGTCCAGAGGAGGCCACAAAGATGCTCAGAGGGCTGCAGCAGCTCTGCTATGAGGACAGCCTGAGAGAGTTGGGGCTCTTCAGCCTGGAGAAGAGAAGGCTTCCAGGACACCTTATAGTAGCCTTCCAATATCTGAAGGGGGCCTACAGGAAGGCTGAGGAGGGATTATTGACAAGGTCTTGCAATGACAGGACAAGGGGCAATGGGTTTGAAGTGGCAGAGGGAAGATTTAAACTGGATGTTAGGAGGAAGTTCTTTACAGTGAGGGTGGTGAGACACTGGCACAGGTTGCCCAGGGAGGTTGTGGCTGCTCCCTGCCTGGAGGTGTTCAAGGCCAGGTTGGTTGAGGCCTTGAGTGACCTGTGCTAGTGGGAGGCATCCCTGCCTATGGCAGGGGTTGGAACTAGATGATCCTTGAGGTCTTCTTCCAACCTTACCATTCTAGGATTTTATGATTCTATGACTGTATATAATCAAATTAAAATGAGGAGTAGCTATGCCTCTCTGTTCTGCAAGTCTGTGTTGACTGAGTGATCAGTGCAAGTAGTAGGATTCTTCATTTCATGCCTCCTGTCCTTAACTTGAAACTTAAGTGATTTGCTGTGTCAAATGGTCTGGACTGTGGCCTGGGTCAGCATTTAGCCCCAGTGTAACTTTGTCATGCAGTGGGCCCACCCATAGTCTGAGTGGTTGGAGGAGGAGCAGGAATTGAACCATTCAGAGACATAACCCAGTGTGGTAGCTGTATGTGTGGGGGCTTCCCTCTGGGAGAGCATGGCAAGAACAAAGTTCAGTCTGGAGCCAGTACAGGTGCCTTACACTGTACCTTTTATACAGCGTATGGACTTTTGTGTACCATCTTTCATTGCAAAAGTCAGTTGAAGTACTAAATGAGAAGAGTTGGAAACCAAAAGATGTATTGGAAGGAAGAGCCAAACCTTCTAGAGTGCTCTGTTCTTTTTTGCTTTGACACAAGCAGAGCTGCAGTGAGGAAAACTTGTACTGGGGGAGTGAAGAAAGACAAAATAGTGCCAACAGTGGTGCTGCTTATCAAAAATGTGTGTGGAATTGATTATGCTCCTCTAGATTTTTCCATTTAGTCTCTGTCCAAGTAGATTTGTGGCAGAATAGCCACAGGAACACAGTAAATCCTGTCATTTCTTACAGGTGGAGCAGCAGTCCAGCTTTATGTTGCACTTCCTTGCTTGCTGTTTGCCATTCAGAAGTTTCCACTGCAGCTGCACTCTAGATGGGAGTTAAAAGATGAGAGAGCTTTTTGTGGAGGTGTGAGGATCAGAATTCCTGGACTGAAGGCACAGAAGTGATTCTTTTCAGAAAAATAATGAAACTGGAGCTTAAATAGATATTCCTTTTTTTTTTTTTTGTCAGAGTCCCCAGTGGATGCAGAGGAAAGCTCTTGCAGACCATGTATTCAGACAAAATGAGTACCAGACAATACTTAACTTTTGGGCTCTGTTTCCATTGCTAATTTACTCTTAATGAAATTTCTCTCATGTAGAGTGGGGTCCATATATAAAGGCAGGAATCATATACTTGTAGTTTCCTATCTTTAATCTGTTTTTAATCTGAGGATGTGTTTGATAATACTTCAGTTGAAGACAAGCTGCTGATTTGCATACAGGGGGATTTCTCTTCCATGTTGAAGGAAGATGGCTGCATTGTCAGCTCTCTGGCATAAGAAGCCTGAGCTGCAGGTATTGCATTTGAAATGAAACCCTCAGAATCCAAACATGCAGAGTGCCAGAAGGAGGTATTCAAGCATACTGAAGTCAGGTTTGGCGTTGACCTGTACTAGTGGGAGGTGTCCCTGCCTGTGGCAGGGGGTTGGAACTAGATGATCTTTGAGGTCCCTTCCAACCTTACCATTCTATGATTTGTCTCTCCCTCTTTCACACACACACAGATCTGTGTCTGTCTTTGCATCGTGTTGCTTTGAGTATTACATGGGTCGTGGAGCCAGATACTCTGTCTGCAGTGGGCAATATTTGTTCTCTTCCAAAGCCAAGTGTTGAAACCAAGTTCTGCATCTGTCAACTTAAGTGTAAGTCGTTTGCCTCTCAGTGTCCATGTGAAGAGTGCAAAGTTTCTGTGCTGAGTGGTGTGGAGAAGGTGATGGAGCCTGTGCCAGTCGCTGTCTAAACCAACCAGCGAGCAACAGCCAAGCACTCAAATTCTAAAGCTCTACTGACCTATAAAACAAAGCCTTCAAGTCACCAAAGCTCCTGCTGAGAGCCAGCTCTACGTGCCCAGTGATTTTTGCATTCCTGAGGTCATTCTCTTCCCCAGCACCTCAGCTTTTCACCCACAAAGTTCTGAGGATGTTCTCCTCATTGTTTGTAGTTGGCTTTTCACAAATCCTCGCTAGATTCTGGTACCTGCAGTGACTTAATGCATGCTCAGTGCTGGTGGAAGCAGTTTGTAGCATGATCCCCTAAGAGTCTGTAAAGTGTGCTTCATGTTTGCTGATGCTGAGCAGCTGTGAGCTCAGCTGAGCATCTGACAGACCCTAGGGAAAGTTTCCTGTCTGATTTTTAAGCTCCAGTTGGAAAACAGACCTTCCAAAGAGCTTGCTACTCAAAAAAATGTTTTTGGCAAAATCTCAGCCATCTCTTGAGGGTCATTAGACTCTGCCTCATAAATTGATCTGGAAGCCAATTTATCTCCTATGACATCCTGCCATTTTAATGTTTGCCTGTGGCTGCCTGAGTTCCTGCCTCCAAGTTTGATTTCACCGTTACACTCTCCTGATCAGACAAAAAAAAGTCATTTGTGGTTCAGGAGCAGCCAAAGAACTTGCAGAAAAAATCCTCATGAGGTCATCAGAGCTCTTCTGAATGAAGGTAAGAGCCTCCCAAAGGCATCTTTAACACAGATTAAATGTCTAATTCTATGACTGAGAATGCTGGGGTGGGGAGGTTGGACCAGTGGAACATAAATGGAATAAGGGAGAAAGGAGTTAACTTGTCCCTAGTGCTGATTGGAACCTACAAATCCATGTTTCAGACAGTTTCCTGTGGTATTTTACATCCCAATTCATGTTACTTCTCTGCAGTAAAATGCAGAAGATCACAATCCACCATTGTGGAACTGAATCCTCACAGCTGGTGGAAATTGAAATTCCATAGTCTCCATCCTTGGAAGTTTTTAAGACCAGACAGGATCTTAAAAACCTGGTAAGAGTAGCCTGGTCTGGCTTCATAGCTGACCCTGCTTTGAGCAGGAACTTAAGACTAGGTGACTTCCTGAGATCCCTTCCAACCTGCATGATTCTAGGATCCTGTAGCAGGTTTCATCCTTTGAGAACATTCACTTTGGGAGTCATTCATTTTTTTGTAGCTGTTTAAGGATACCAATAAATAAACAAATAAACCCCAAACAACAAAAAAGCTTTATTGGATTTGTAACACAAAGGAAGAAAGGAATGGCTGGAAGTACCCACCGTGTGGGTGGCTCGTTTTGGCTTCATTGCACACCCATTTCCAAGCCTTTCTGGCAAAACACTGTTGAGCAACAGTGAAAATTTCAAGGTCTTGCTTTGACTTTTTCCCCTTCAAGTTCTCAAAATGATTTTGGCACTTTGTCATCATGTCTTGAACCAAGAACGTGGAGGGAAGGCAGTTGGGCTGGGAGTAGTATTCAGAAAACAGAGAGATTTTTGTCTGTAATTAAATGAATGCCTTCTGAGAATAATAATAATAAAAAGATGTAACCAAATCTTCAAAAGGAAGCCTCAAGTCAAGATTGTGACCTGTATCCCACTAATTTGCTTCTGTTCTTCCTCCTAAAGTCTCAAATGCCACAGCATGGCAGTGTTACATGCTTTTTTCTCCTGGAAATAAAGCTTCTCCTCTGTGTATTAAACTCTGCTGTCAGTCTGTATGTGCTGATGTGCTGCTCATGTGTTGCCTGTGTTTTGCAGCTGTTCTGTCTTACAGAGGTTTGATAGTTCCTTCTGCTCTCACTGAAAGCAAGTGAACTAGAATGGCAGGGCAGGGTCCTTTGGAGCATTGTTTGCTTTAGGTGGTAGCCCCTCAGAGTTGGTGTGATTTGGTTGGGTTGTTTTGCAGGCTGGATGGAAATTACTCATCCCTTTTGGTGAAAAGGTCCTGAAACAGAAGCTCTGACAGAGGCAGAGCAACTCTTGTTGCTTCAGTGGGTTCAGGTGCCCATTTGGAAAGGTCTTAAACAATTAGAGGGAAGTCAGGAATGTCACCATTCTTGTCCTTGGAAATTGGTTCCCTGACTTTAGATACTTAATTTCTTCCTATCTGAGCAACACAGAATTAGTCTTAATTTTTGTATTTTGTATTCTTGGTTGCTCGTCAGGTCCCAAAGCTGAGTAAGTGGAGTGTAAGACACTCCTTCAGCTGTCCTAGCAACACCAGCAGCATCTTACCCACTCCCATTTTGTGTAGTGATGATTAACTGTGCAACAGAGCTGTGCCTCACCGTGGCCTCTGCACTGCTGCTTAACTCCCCCCATTGTTGTCTCTGTCTCCATAGGTGCCTGATCTCTGCCAGCTAACACAGCCCTGCATGGATGCATGGCCAGGCCTGTGAGGCACTTCAGGACAGACCTTCAACTCACTGCTGAAGAAGGGAAGTTTCAATCTGAGAAAGCACCTCCAGTGGGTGGTTGTTTTTCTTGATTGCCCTGCAAAAACCAAGTGTATGTCAAACTGTGAGTGCAGCTCAGGTTCACCTCCACCTCATGGGCAAGAGCCAATTTCTCCATTTCAGAAGGCTTCTCTCTTCTGAAGACATCATGAGGCAGAAGAAGTTCTGAATTAATCTAAAACAAACTGCCATAAGAAATAATCACAGGGATTTGGGGGACTGAAGTAACTGAGGGCTTTTTTTTTTTTGAGAGCTGGGGATGTTTGCCATGAAACAGGAGTTGAAACATCCCATTTTAAACTTCAGGAGAAGCTGGAACTGAGTGTGTGTGTCTAGTTTGGAAAGTGCATACACACTGAGTTCTCCATATAGTATTTTACTTCCAGGTCTGTGTCTAGCTTAGGGTCTGCACTCAGACCAGATCAGGGTCTGCACTCAGACCAGATCAGGGTCTGCACTCAGACCAGATCGGGGTCTGCAGTCAGACCAGATCAGGGTCTGCACACAACAGGTGACTGAAACCCAGCAGGAAGACTGAGTAGAAACATGAAGTCATTTCCTCAGTGTCAGCTGCTTGGGTGCTTGCAGATTTTTCGTGCTGCATCAAGAAGGCTCTGGCCACTGGGTGGCATGTCTGGCTCAGGCTGTGCTGGGACGCAGGGTGGTGCCCAAGGAGCATGTCCTGCTGTGACCTACATAAAGAGTGCCCCACGGGAGGTTTGTCTTGGCTGTGGGAGGATTGCGGACGAAGAAGCCAGAAGGAAAAGAAATGAATGTATCAAGCCCTTAGTGAATATCCTCTCAGAAGGGAGTGTTTCTCATGCCCTCTACTCAGGTGAAGTAATGATCATCAGGGAGAACTTGCTGAAGTTCAGCTTTGCAACTGGAGATACCTGGAGAGAGCTTTTCTTGGATGCTAAGGAGAAACTTGGAAATCACCATCGCTGCCAGGAGATCATCAGGATTCATTCCAGGATGGGAATTCTGTGTTTTGGCTGTGGGATTTCCATCCTTTCCTTCTGGATGTGAAGACCTAGCAAGAGCCTTGTCTCAGAGCAGGCTGAGCAAGCAGAAAACTCTGCAGGATGTCCTGGCTGTGGCATGGCCTTCACTTTTGTGCCGTGCCACCGGCGTGTACACACATGCACACTTGTGTTGCCTTTCTTTTCTGTGCTGGCAGCTGTTGAATGTTGGTTCTTATGTTTAAAAAATATATATTAAAGTGCCAAATAAATGTTGAAGTGTTTGGAGTTGTCTGCTGCCTGCCCTTGGCCTCTCTTCTGTTCTGTGCATCAGTAGCTGTGTCTCTTCTTTGTGTCCCTTGGAGTTCAGGAGGATTCACAACACTGACAGGAACTGTGTCAAAGAATGGATTTGCAGAGTAATTGTTTCTGAAAAGAGGCTTCTGTGGTCCTAGGTCACCTGTAACAGAGAGGTCAGTTTAGAAGTTTCACAGACATGGAAGCTGCTCGTGCCCAAATCTGCCCATGAAGCAGAGAAGGATTTGTGCTTTGCCCATTGCCCATGTATTCCAAACCTGACAAACAAGGAGGCTAACTCTTGCCATTAGAACAAAGCTCACTGCACCTACTTCTCCCACCCCTGAATGAACTAGACTGTGATTTTTGTGAAAAGGTCTGGACTTCTTAATTCCTTTGTGCTTGAAGTGAGTCTGCTTCCTCCTGGAGCTGCTCCACTTCAGCCAGCTGCACTTGCAGCATTGATGTATAAACCATTCACTCTTGTTTCAAGGAAAGCACCCAGCAGTAGATGGCATTTTCTTCAAATCCATCCCTTTTGTAGCAGAGCTTGCTTAGCCTTCCTGGCTGGCCTAAAATGCACCAGGCTGAATAAGTTCTTTGCACAAGGAATCATTTTTGATTTGGAGCTAGGGCTTGTTGTTAATCTAAGTCACGTTCTCCCATACCAACCTCCTGAATTAGCTTCCTGCTGCAAGTTAAACTCTTGCTGTTCTGCTTATCTATTAAGAAACCCATCTGTGCACACACACCTGCACCCCTCTCCATACAGAGATTTCTCTTTAAAACTGGAAAGCACTCAACCAAGTCTCATAACTCTCTGTTGCTTGTTGGCTGCCAGGGGTGCTTTTAGGTGAAGCACTATTCCTCCTACCCCTCTTGCCATGGCATGCAGCATGAGAAGCCTCAGTTGTCTAATGTGATTGTGTTTAATCTAGGAGGTTGTTCCAGAGTGCATTAGAAGCCTCTTGCAAACACAGGAAGCATCCTAACGACATTGGAAGCGGTAGTAGCTCCAGCACTCGAATCTTCCTAATTACCCTGCCCACTGACAGAGCAGTGGCAGCACAGGAGCTGCTCTAGTTGCTCTAATGCAATTTGGTGTCTTTGCATCCCTGTGCAATCAAAGGCCAGACCAGTCTGTGAGGTTAGAGCTGGTCTCAGAGTTAAGTCCTAACCAGTGAAGTGATGGCTGCCAGGAGCATACCTGGGGCTTGTTTTGTTCTTGGATTTTTACCAGTTAACCTACAGGCTCTTACTATTTCTTTTCTACCTATGATAATGCCCCACAGACCTTGTGCATACCCTTGTTACCTGGCTAGCTGAGCCTGTGCAGTGGCCTGTTTGATTCCTGAAAGCCTAATGGATTGCATTGGATGACAGAAATCTATCACAGATTCAGTTGGGCTGGAAGGGACCCTCAAAGGTCATCTTGTCCAACCTTCCTGCAGTGAGCAGGGAAACCTCCAAGCTGCCCAGGGTCACATTGAGCTTGGTTTTCCTCTATGCTGTACTAGAAGCAGGACTCCTTTAGCTTTTGTGGTTTGTGTAACTGAAATGCTGTTGCTATCACCTGTCAATCTGTCATTTGTGCTTTATGAAGCCATGGAAGGAAAAGCAAAAGATAAAATTTTAATTTACTCAGCACAACACTGGCTCCCTCTGAGCTCAGTGAATCCTAGCCAATCTGCCTTTCCTCCTTATTGGATTAAATGGAGAATGGAACTGAAATGGCCTTTTCCCCAACCATCTGCCTCTGCAGGCTCCCCTGGCACACAAGGAGCTTGAATGAATTAGTGAAAGAATAGCCAATATCTGCTTAAAGACAGCACCTCCTTAAGCTCTGCCAGAAATAGAAACCTGAGTCTCTCTTATTCATTGACACCATTTAGCTGCTTGCATTTTGTAGACTGTGATGCTAAATGGGCAAGAAAAAGGTTCTGACCTCTCTGTTTTAGCTCAGCAGAAGTTTTTCAGCCCTATAGGCACTTTCTGGATGGAGTCCTCCAGCCCTCTTCTGAAACAAGTTCTGGGCTTTCATTTCTGTAGCTCTTGGTGGCTACCACACTTGTAAGTGGGGAAAGTGGTGGTAGCCAGAACCTGTTGATCCACACAGGTGTCCTAAGCAGCTAGGAGATGAGGAAAGCAATGTGCAAATACTCTCTTTTAATGTGACTAGACTTTGCTAGACAATTGCACTTGAGATCTGGCAGGTAAGTACAGTGTCATTGCTAAGCAATGGCAGCCAGGTCTGTAAAATGCATGACTAGAAGGAACAGTTACACTCTGTGATTCCATTTGCTGTCTCATAGAGCTGCCTAAGAGAGGACTAACTCCTCTTAAGTCCAGCACCTAACCTTGGCTTCAACATTTCTTTTCAATGCAGTTAATGCTCTTTGCTCTTAACATCCAAGCCTTATTTCTACTTTGAGTCGTCTACCTTCTTTCTAGCCTTTGAATTTTGGTGTTCTTGTGCCTGCTGGGATTTAACAGTTGCATTCCCCATGTGATTGCTTATGGCTCGTGATGGAGAGGTCACTTGGTCAGCAGCTGTCCTCGTTGATAGAACTGTAGAACCAGTGAGGCTGGAAGAGGCCTCTCAGATCTTCATGTCCCACTGCTCACCTAGAGCTGACAATCCCAGCCCCAGGCCTGTGGTGAGGTTGCTCTAAGATAGGCTTTAAGAGCTGAGTTGCCAAAGTTTTCCATCGTGGGAGATATTTTCTGGTAGAATTTTTATGGCTATTACCTGAACCCTGTTCAGTTATTTTCAGTTCTGGTGTTTGGTAACAATGACCCCAGCAGTGGCCATGCAGTTAATTAGGCATGGAGTGACAAATAGCATCCTCCTCTTTGGTTACTCTCCTCATGGTACACAGGGGACCAGAGTAGCCCCAGGGTCCCTGTCCTGTGTTGAAAGGCCATCTTCAGGTGATTATTGCTGATTACTCACAAATCTCAGAATCACAGAACCTTAGAGGTTGAAAGGGACCCCCAGAGATCATCAGTCAGTATCTTAAGGGGACCTACAAGAAAGCTGGGGAGGGACTTTTTAGGATGTCAGGTAGGGATAGGACTGGAGGGGAATGGAACAAAGCTGGAAATGGGTAGATTTAGAGTGGGTGTTAGGAAGGAGTTCTTCAGCTTGAGGGTGGTGAGGTACTGGAACCTCCTTTGCCCAGGGAGGTGGTGGAAGCCTCATCCCTGGAGGTGTTTAAGGCCAGGCTGGATGAGGCTCTGAGCAGCCTGATCTAATGTGAGGTGTCCCTGCCTATGGCAGGGTTCTTGGAACTGGATGATCCTTGTGGTCCTTTCCAACCCTGACTGATTCTATGATTCTAAGTCCAACCCTCCCCTGCCAAAGCAGGATCTCATCAAACTGCTTTTTTTCTACCACAATCCCCCATCCTGTGTGAGGATGCTATAGTTACCAACTCAGAAAGGTTTGTGAGACTCTCTGGTTTAATGTTTGCCAGGGGCACAAACCTCCTGAGGAGTGGTTGGTGTTGGGGGCACTGCAGTAACAGATGTGCATGGCTGGAGTTGCCTTGCTACATACAAAGCCTTTAATCTCTGCTTGCATTTCCTGCTGCTCCTGACTTTGATCTGGTTTCTGCTTCTCAGGCTGACAACCGAAGAGGCAGACCCTCTGGAGGCAGATACCACCAACCGCTGGCAAGGAGTCTGCATTAGCAGAGCATCTCCCACACCCTCCGAATCTGCTGCCACTGTGAAGTCCCTGATAAAGTCATTTGACTTGGGATGCTCAGGTATTTGAACACTGCTTTGCAGGGAACATTTTTTTCTAGTAGCGAGCAGGTAATCTTTGCTATTTTGTGCTGTTTCTTGCTCCTTAGTGGATGTTTTCTGTTGGTGCTTGGCACATTGAGACTCACTCTGGAGTGTCACTGCACCAGTGGTTTCCTGTTCTGACAAGAGGGAGATATCTGGGTTTGAATTGCAAATGTTTCCACATTTTTGCCTTGTAGGTAGCACTGGACAAAATATCACAGTTCACAAAGTCCCCAGGAGCCCTCTAAGTGGGATTCCAGTGAGGACAGCCCCAGCAGCTGCTGTTTCCCCCATGCAGGTACAAGTTGCTCTTTCCATCCTCATGGTTTTCAAATGAGTGGATGCAGTGTTCAGCAGAGCATGACACAGCTT
The DNA here is from genome assembly GCA_013399055.1 of Ramphastos sulfuratus. Classification (NCBI taxonomy): domain Eukaryota; kingdom Metazoa; phylum Chordata; class Aves; order Piciformes; family Ramphastidae; genus Ramphastos; species Ramphastos sulfuratus. The sequence continues at coordinate 43,845 of WBNM01012761.1, read as the reverse complement.
CATCATGCCAATGTGCATGTGCTGACAAGAGGAAGGGGAAACTCATCTGTTTGTTTGCTGTGAAACATCAAATGCTGTAATACTAACAAAAAGGATCAAAGTGAGTTTGTCTTAGACTGCAGCACAGGGGTCTCGGTGGACGGATGTGAACTCTTTGGAGTACAGTTCTGAACCTTAGTCACTGCTGACCAGAAAATAGGTTTAGATTATTGGAAGCAAGGTACAAGAAACATCAGACTAAGCCAGGCAACAGAAGCATGTTTGGGTGTTTGACACTTGAATTATGTTTGGTGTGAGCAAAAATGATGCAAACAGAACTGTGGAGTAGTTGGGGAACAAACATAACAACACCTAAAAATATTGTTCCTTTCTTCTTTTCATTTTTCACAACCATTTGCCCAGCTGACACCTTGCTGGAAGGTTTATCCCTCCCCCTGCTTTGTGATCTTGAGATACCAGAAACATCTCTTCTTTCTGCTTGCCCATTTAAGTGGTGATCAGTATTTTTCAATTGCATCTTGTACATTTGTTTGTTTGACAGAGACATTCTGTTTATAACAACACCAAGCCAGCCAGCAAGGGTGTTGCCAGGCACACAGATCTTTCAGACCTTCCTCTTGCAGGTAAGTTGCAGGAAATGGACAAATGTTGCCTCTTTTGATTAGCAAAAGCTTGTCAGGAACTGTTGACCTCTGCTTGGGTCATTTTTCTTCTGATGTGGTCAAAGGAGACACAAAAAAAGTGTCTTCAGAGCCTTTTGTTTTAGAGAGCTTATTCATTTTGTTGTGTTTCCATTCCCATTTTGATTGCAGCCTTAGAAAACTGAAAGATAGCTGATTTAGCATGGTTTGCCAACACAAACTTGCCTCCTTTCTCCCAAAGTATCCATGGCACCTCTCTAATCCATGCTGTGGAACTGGAGAGGATTGGATTCGGTTCAACACGTATATATCTGGAGCGAGTCCAGAGCAGTGTCTTCTGAAGGTTTATTTGTGTTTGAATTGAACTTCATTTGAAAGACATCAAACATTTCAGACACCATTGTGACTGTTTTAGGAGCACTCATGCTTGGGCTCCAAGTAGTTTGTTCTGAGCCTTCTCATGAGATGAGTTTGTTTTTATTTCACACTTTGCTTTTATTCCCTCGTCATTTAATATTCTTTCCTACCAGAGTTTGTTTCCCATTTGCTCTGGGGCCTTTTATTTTGATTATCTAGTCCTGAGTGTAGTTGTTGCATGGGAATCAAAGCTAGTAACAACAGATTATTGAATTTTTAAGGGCAGATGAAATTTTATATTCCTGTAGAGAAACTGTAGGGAGGGCCAAAAAAAAAAGGTCAGTCTCAACAACTTCACTGGTAGAGTGGATTTTCTGCAGCAGCTTGCTAGTACAGGAGAGAAATTAGAACCTGTCTTCATTTTTAGACTCTTCAGGTAACTTGCCAAGCCTCCCCATCCACCATTCAAAGCTGAAGAGTTCTGTATCTGAACAGCAAAAGAGGTTATAGGGTAGATGGCAGCAAAAAGCAAATAACTTCTTGTCTGTGCTGTGGCTTTCTGCTGCAGGAGTAAATGCTAAGCAAGCAGAAGTCACCAGTGGAACAGAGTTTATTTATTTGGTTTCCAGACATTGTCTTTCATGAGAATATCTAATGGACCCTAAACAGAACATCATCTTTTTAATCTCCACCAGTTGACTGTAGAGTGAAGGAATGAGTCAACTGCATAATATAATGCCAGTCCTCAATAATAAATATCCCTCTTCAGGCCATGCATAATTACTGTTATTACTCACAGGCAATAGTGCTGTGAAAATCTGTTGAAATAAACAGATATTTTATTAGCCTTTGCATGGCAAAAGAAAATAAAATTGATGGTTGCTTATCTGACAGGTTCCTCTGTTTACAGCTTCTCTTGGTACCTGGATTTAATTTAGTTCCAATAATCCATAGCAAAGGCTTACTCACCATGAAGTTGTAATAGCTCTGGTTCCAATCTAAATAATCCTGGAAGACAGTTGATCCAAGCCCTGTGCAAACAGCATTGAGTTAAAAAATATCCCCAAGGAAATTCAGAGTGAAGTAGTCTCCACAATAATAATCTTCTGGCTGATTCCATCTGACCAGTATCACAGCAGGGTTCTGTAATGCCCTTAATGTGACCCAATTTTTATGTGGTTGGAGAGGAGTATGGATTTATTCTCAGAGAGAGCTGATCTTTGGCTACAATCTTTTAATTTAGAGTCAGAGGTTTACTGGATCTGTGCTGGAGTTCCCAGCAGCCAGAAATAAATCAAAGGAAGTCTATTACTGGGGGAAGTGAGGCTCAGAGTGCAGAGCTGGATGCTCTCACCTTGTGCCACTGCAGGCAATTCAAGCTGGTAACCACAAGGTTTCTGCAGCCAGTGCAAGCAGGGCTAGCAGGATGTCATTTGCCTTAATCACCTTGCATATTTTTCATACAATTATTACCCTATTTCTCCTCCTAAATGACTCCTAATATGCCCTCATCTTCTCCATCTTTTCTTCCCAGCTAGATGCTTCCAATAGCCTCTAGAGCTCTCCTTCCTTTTACTGTAGCATGCATGAACACATCCTGAATGATTAGCACAGCATTTCCTAATTAGACCATGCCTTTAGCCAGTCCAGTTATGTTAATGATAATTTAACAGCACTTTTTTGTTTTATTTTATTTGGCTGTGATTATAAAACAATGAAAAACCTACATCCCTCTCTACAATGTTCAGACTTTGCTTATTGATGTGCCTTTTGCAGTAGTTCTGTTTCTCTAAGCAGAATGTTCTAAAGTTTTAAAATAGAATCAGTTTAAATAAGTTTAAAGTAGAATCATTGAGTGGTTCTCTGCCTGACTGGTGCAGCATACATCCAGCACNGGGAGAATCACCTCCCTGCCCTGCTGCCCACACTGCTCCTGCTGCAGCCCAGGCTCTGGTTGCTCTCTGGGCTGCAAGTGCACAGTGCTGGCTCATGTTGAGCTTCTCATCCACCAGCACCCCCAAGTCCCTCTCCTCAGGGCTGCTCTCCAGCCAGGCACTGCCCAGCCTGGATTGGTGCCTGGGATTGCCTCGACCCAGCTGCAGGACCTTGCACTTGGTCTTGTTGAACCTCCTGAGGTTGGCTTGTGCCCACCTCTGCAGCCTGTCCAGGTCCCTCTGGATGGATCCCTTCCCTCCAGCTGTCATACACACAGCTTGGTGTGGTCAGCAAACTTGCTGAGGCTGCATTCAGTGCCTCTGTCCATGGCCCTGACAAAGATGTTGAGCAAGACTGGTCCCAGGACTGCTCCTTGAGGGACTTCACTTGTCACTGCCTCCACTGGGACATGGAGCCATTGGCAGCCACTCTTTGGGTGTGGCCATCGAGCCAGTTCTTTATCCATCCAGTGGTCCAGTGAGGAGCTGGAAGAGCCATGCACATTTGGAATATGTAGAGGAACAGCAACGAAAATATTTCTAAAACATCTGCTGTTGCTGTTTTGTTATGGATTAGTGGTGCACAGAGAGCAGGTACAGGTGAGTGGAAGGAGGGACTCTGAGTGAGCAAGGTGTATGCAGTCCAGTGCAGCTAAGCTCTGCCAACAGCCCAGCTGAGACACTCTCCTGGAACTGGATTCTGTGCTTCCCTATCTGGACTTCTTAATAGATAGGAATGTAGCAGCCCTTTGTGCTGTGGAAAGGAGGTGCAGAAATGCCTGCAACTCTGGGCAGCTGCAAATGCTGCCTTAAGACCTTGCAAAATTCAGGAGGCAAAGCAAAGGCAGCTTCACTCCTGCTGGAAGGAGGTTTTTGTTTGGCAACTGCTGATGCACACCCCCCCAGTTACTGCTGAAAAGCACTTCAGGCCTGATTTCAGTGGTACCAGCCTTTGCTGAAGCTGAGATAAGGAGGAACTCACACCCTCTAAGTGACATGGGATTAACTGATAATGAACACTGGGAGGTAAATGAAATGGAGGAGAAAAAAATTGTTCCACATTCAGTGAATTTCTGATAAGAGCTCATAATGTGCTGGGCCCAGCCCCTGCCTTATTGATAGCTTGTCTACAGCCAGCATTGTCTGTGCCATACCTGGCTCCACCTCATGGCTGATAGGCATGGGGAGGTCATTTGGTTTGTGTGATCTCTTTGGCTTCTCTTCAAAAACCTAGCAAGGTTGGCTGCTGTGACTACTGATTTTGCTGATTTGGGTTTATTTATTTTTATATATATATATGTATGTGTGTGCGTGTATCTGTGTGCGTGTGTGTATGTGTGTGTGTACGTGTGTGTATGTGTGTACATGTGTGTGTCTGTGTGTGTGTCTGTATACGTGTGTGTGTGCGTGTCTGTGTGTGTATCTCTGTGTATGTGTGTACGTGTGTATCTGTGTATGTGTACGTGTGTGTACGTACGTGTACGTGTGTGTGTACATGTGTGTATGTGTGTACGTGTGTATCTGTGTGTGTATGTACGTGTGTACGTACGTGTGTACGTGTGTGTGTGTCTGTGTGTGTCTGTGTGTCTGTGTGTATCTGTATACGTGTGTGTGCGTGTCTATGTGTGCGTGTCTGTGTGCGTGTGTGTATCTCTGTGTGTGTATCTCTGTGTGTGTATGTGTACATGTGTATCTGTGTATGTGTACGTGTGTATGTACGTGTGTACGTGTGTACGTGTGTATGTACGTGTGTACGTGTGTACGTACGTGGGTACGTACGTGTGTACGTGCGTGTGTACGTGTGTACGTGTGTGTACGTGTGTGTGTGCGTGTGTGTACGTATGTGTGTACACGTGCGTGTGTACATGTGTACGTGTGTACACGTGTGTACACGTGTGTACATGTGTATCTGTGTACGTACATGTGTACGTACGTGTGTATCTGTGTGTACGTGTGTGTACGTGTGTGTACTTGTGTATCTGTGTGTGTACGTACGTACGTGTGTATCTGTGTGTGTGTATGTGTGTGTACGTGTGTGTACGTGTGTGTACGTGTGTGTACGTGTGTGTACGTGTGTGTGTGTGTACGTGTGTGTGTACGTGTGTGTACGTGTGTATCTGTGCGTGTGTACGTGTGTGTACGTGTGTACGTGTGTGTACGTGTGTGTGTACGTGTGTGTACGTGTGTACGTGTGTGTATGTGTGTGTACGTGTGTACGTGTGTGTGTGTACGTGTGTGTATGTTTGTGTGTACGTGTGTGTGTACGTGTCTACGTGTGTGTACGTGTGTGTATGTGTACGTGTGTGTGCGTGCGTGTGTACGTGTGTGTACGTGTGTATCTGTGTGTGTACGTGTGTACGTACGTACGTGTGTATCTGTGTGTGTACGTGTGTGTACGTGTGTGTACGTGTGTATCTGTGTGTGTACGTGTGTACGTGTGTGTACGTGTGTATGTGCGTGTGTACGTGTTTGTACGTGTGTATCTGTGTGTGTACGTGTGTGTGTACGTGTGTACGTGTGTGTGTACGTGTGTGTGTACATGTGTGTACGTTTGTGTGTACGTGTGCGTGTGTGTACACGTGTGTGTGCGTATCTGTGTGTGTGTACGTGTGTGTACGTGTGTATCTGTGTGTGTACGTGTGTACGTGTGTGTACGTCTGTATCTGTGTGTGTACGTGTGTACGTGTGTGTACGTGTGTAATAGAGATCTATATCGATATATGCACACAAGTGTAGCCACTTATTTATTTCCATGATATCTATGTAACGATACAAATGTACACCACACAATATGTGTAACTGAAATCTGGGTGCCTCTGCTCTGGGTGCATTGAGCCTTCCCAAAGTTGTGTCAGAAGGGATGCCAAGCATCAGGTGCTAGTAAGTGCCTTTTACTGCTGCCTTGAGCCAGCTTGTGTCCAGCAGACCAAGAGGCTTTGGAGTTACAAGCCTGCTAATGGCAGCAAAGAAATTACTATGCTAGGGCTGGTCAGTCATCTGGTGAGGATATCTGGCAACCAGCTTTTGAACCTTTAAGACTGTAGATTTTGGTATTTCCCCTCATTCACCTGAGGCCCCTACCCCCTAGCAGGAGCATCAATCACAGGAAGCCAGGCAGGCTGTACTGTTGAAATCATCAAAGCCATTCCTTGTTATGATCACCTCTAATCTGCTCAAGGTTTCCCCATGTGTGTTTAATGAACAAATGAGTACATTTGTTTAGAATCAAAACAACAGACTACATATTGTGTGCTGGGTGGCAGGACAGTGATTAATCAAGTACCTCAGACTGCAAACTGACAGCTTTTATTTTTTTTTTTCCCTTTCATTTCCCACAGACCTTCTGAAGGGGAGGAATGAAGAGCTGAAACCAGACCATTACCTCCGCAAAAGCCCCTCCCTGGAATCCCTCAGCAAACCCCCTATGGCCTTCAGCAGCAGAATGCTTACCTCAACCCCCAGCAGTTTGAAACCCCAAAGCAAACTCAGGTACCAACTCAGTTTCCTCTGAAGAACAATACCCTGAAAAGATTGACAGCATTGCCTGGCACCAAGATGAATGCTCTAAGCTGGTGGACTCACTGCTGGCTGCTCTGTCCACTTCAGAATCACCAGGCTGTGTCAGATCCAGCTACCAAAATTCAGATTAGAGTAACCACAGTTATTTGCAAGATGAGCAGTCATGACCAAAGGAGGACAGCAAGCTTTCAGGAGCCACTAAATTGGACACAAGAATTGCATCATGTGCATGAGTTGGTCAATCCTCATTAGCTTATTTTGGCTTTGCATGTTATGGTGCATTAAAAACTGAGAGCTTTGAGGTCTGAGGGAAAACTGGGCACAGAATTTTCTTCTGTCATGAGAAAAAGCATAAATTTTCCTCATCTCCACCATTATTTCCCACAGCAGAAACTGTGGGCTGGTGACAAAGCAGGTACAGGAAGGCTGGAGAGGGACTTCTCATAAGGGTGTGTAGCAGTAGGACAAGGGGGAGTGGTTTGAAGCTGAGGGAGAGTAGGGTTAGATTGGATCTTGGCAGGTTCTTCAGTACAAGGATAACAGACTCTGGAACAGGCTGTCAAGGGAGGCTGCGGATGAGGCCTCGAGCGGCCAAGTCTGGTTGAGAGGTGTCCCTGCCCATGGCAGGGAGATTGGAATAGATGATCCCTGAGGTCCCTTCCAACCTAAGCCATTCTGTGAATTGTCCTGGGGGCACTGGCTCCACTCCAGCTTCGAGATTTTTCATTTTGTTGAAGAACTTGTTCTGCAGCAGCCCATCTGGATGTGGATTTGCTGTTACAGATCCTTTAGTCAGCTCTACACCCCAAATCCTGGTTTTGAGAGCAAATACAGAATGCAGGCTCCGGAAGCTGTGCCGGTTTGGTTTACACTGAACTTTGTGCTGCCATCCTGCTTGGTCATCCAGATGTTGTTTGCACACTGGTTAAAAAAAAACCAAAAAACCAAAAAAAAACTAAGAGAATTCAAGCAGATTCAGCTTCTCTCTTCTGCTTCTCTGGATTAGTGTGGAGAGAAAGGACCCACTGGCAGCCCTGGCTCGGGAGTATGGCGGTTCGAAGAGGAATGCTCTGTTGAAATGGTGCCAAAAGAAGACTGAAGGTTACCAGGTAAGGGACTGGCTGCATTGGTACTTTTCTCTGGAGGGTTAGGAATTCATTACTTTCCTACAGGTGTGCAGCAAGCAACATCAAATAAAGATGTGTGCTTCAGGCTGCTGACTTGCGTGTGTTGGCTTCTGCTGGCTGTTTTCCAGCTGCTGCTTTCAGATTTCTTTGACACTGCTGTTCCCAATATTAAATTGTTATAAGTCACCTGTGTACAAGCCACAGAATATTGACTGCATCACTTTTCTTTAACACTGCAGCCACCAGCATTACATTATTTTAAGTAATTTGTGTACAAAGCACCAAATAAAATTTTGGAGCTGTTTAGTTTGAAAAAAAGAGGAGGCTGAGGGGAGACCTCATTGCTGCCTACAACTACCTGAAGGGACATTGTGGAGAGGCTGCTGCTGGGCTCTGCTCACAGGCAGTTGGAGACAGAACAAGGGGGAATGGCCTTAAGCTGAGACTGGGGAGGTTTAGACTGGACATTAGGTTTAGATTGGACTGGGGAAGTTTAGATTGGACATTAGGTTTAGATTGGACATTAGGTTTAGATTGGACATTAGGTTTAGATTGAACTGGATAGGTTTAGACTGGACATTAGGTTTAGATTGAACTGGATAGGTTTAGACTGGATATTAGGTTTAGATTGAACTGGTTAGGTTTAGACTGGGCATTAGGTTTAGATTGAACTGGGTAGGTTTAGATTGGACATTAGGTTTAGATTGAACTGGGTAGGTTTAGATTGAACTGGGTAGGTTTAGATTGAACTGGGTAGGTTTAGATTGAACTGGGTAAGTTTCGACTGGACATTAGGGAAAAGTTTTTCATGGAGAGAGTGGTCAGGGGCTGGAATGAGCTGCCCAGGGAGGTGGTGGTGGAGTCACCCACCCTGGATGTGTTCAAGAGTGGTTTGGATGTGGTGCTTAGGGCTATGGTTTAGGGTTAATCTTGTAGAGTAGGGTTCTAGGTTGGACTTGGTGATCCTGAGGGGCTTTGCCAACCTGCATGTTTCTGTGATTCTGTGAAATATCTCCTGCATCAGATCTCTCTGCTGGTGAGACAGAGTGGATGTGTGCAGCAGCTCCAATTTGGCACCAGTTTTTGAAATGACATTTTGAAATTCTAATATTTTTTTTTTCTGGAGGCTTCTGTGGGGAACATGCTGTTGTGAAAGTGTTTTCATTGGTCATTTCTGTAAAACCAAAGCAATGTTTCTTTGCCTCTTTGGCTTCAACCAAATGAAGGTTGCAGCTTGGGGTCCCTCTCTTTCTAACCTGCTGCATTTTGATGGGATTTTACAGAGCAGGTTTTTAGTGCTTGAGAAATGTCTCATTTCTTTGCAGTGATTTTTCACTGTTAAACAGACACAGTGGATTGCCCAGTTCTTGTATGGCCATTGCTGTGCTTATCAAGCTCTGGCTGGTGTTTGTATGCACTTGTCAGGCCTTTGGTTCTGCTTGTAATCACCTTCTGCAGCTTGGTTACAGACACCAGTTCCTCCTGTGCTATATGCTGGGTGTGCAGGGCAATCTTGGTTTAATAGAATGTTGAGATCTTAAGAATAATATTGTTTGTTACTTAGAGCAGAAGACAAAAGCAGTTATCACTGCATGATATGCACCCTGGAGCAAGTCTTTAATAAAAGCAGAGTCCATCTTTGAAAGTAAATAATAAATATTACTGTTTTATTTTTTCTTTGCAACCAGCTCTGTGAAGCATTAGGCGCAGGGTGCAGGAGTTTGAAAGGAAAGAGGCAGTAGCTTTCCCTTGAAGTACACTGAGCTCTGAAAGTTGGAGTCATTTCCTAGCACTGCCATATTCACCTGGCCTGCAGCAGTTTCAGAGAGGGACAAGTATCAGAAAGCTCTTGGATGCAGACACACTTTAGGAGGAGTAGAGCCAGGGTTAGCATTTAGCCTCCGGTTCGGTGGTGCTGCAGCGCTGTCCCCTGAAGCTGTGTGCTCTGTGTTGTGTCCATTTATTTTCTATCTCATCTACTAACATTCTCCTGGCCTTGGGTTTGAAGTTGAGAGGAAAATGATTCATGGAATGTGACTTCTCCAAGTGTAACTTTTGTTAAGCCAGCAAAAGCCATCTCAGGAGTAACTCTTTCTCCTGAGAGTGGTGCCCTTCTTGGCTTCAAGTGGCACATAGGATGAGCTTCATCCACTTCTGAGAGTGAACTCAATGTTTTAAGAAGTGTTCTCTTGGAGCCAGCCTGTAGTTTTCTTTCTCTGATTACACTAAGTGAATTGCTTTTAGGATCTATTATGTGGCTTTACAAATGCAGAGGCCTGGCCTGGTTCTGTAGCTGCCAGGCTGGCACTAAGAGTGACAAATATTCCATCCATGGTGGAATAGAGAAGGAGTTTTGTTTTCCTGAGCTGAACCCTAGCAGTGGAGCTGTGTATCAGACAGCAGGCCACCCTGGAGGTATGCAAGGCAATCTGGGTCTATTTGTTTTCCTTTTAGTATTAGTCTCTGGAGAAAAGTCTGTCCAGGCTGCAGAGGACAGTGGAAGTCTTTGCTTTGTGCGTGGCTGCTGAGTGTTGTTACGTGATTGTCCAGATGATGTTTCAGAAAAAGCTTTGTGGGTTTGGTTCCTGCTCTCATGAAGCTCTTGTTCTGTTCCTGGCTGTCCTCAAGCAGCAGAATGAGTTTTCAGCAGGGTTTACCAATGAGCAGGTAAAGCACTGACAAACACAGCACAACCTAGGGGAGCCTCAGAAGCTCAGACTGTGATGTGGTGAGGGAGCCTTAATGCCCAGAGTGTGAGAACTCGGGGCGGAAATTCAAGTCAGAGGAACCAAAGGCCAAAGAGAGTGTTCATTTATGGTGACAGCCTTGCCTCCCTACCTTCACTGCCTCATTTAGAGGCATTATCTCTTGGACATTCTTGCTCAGATTCCCATTCCCATTGCACTCCTGGCACTGCCTTCACTGACTTCTTGAAGCAGCTTTTCCCAGCCCCTTGCGCTGTTACGATAAGGCTGATATGAGGCTCCACAGGGAGCTTTTATCATTCTTGAGTAAAAAGAGCTGGAATTGGAGTAGAGAATGTCACCCTCCTTCCTGCCTTAGCCACTGAAGTGATGGGAATGAGGTAATGAGCTCCACCAAGCAGAGCCTTGATGACATGAATGGTTTCTTTCCCACTGAGAATACCTCTGCCTGCGAGGCATCAGCTCTGCAAACCCCAGTACGATCTGTTGTGTTCTTCATCAGCGTGGACCCCAGAACCACAGATAGCTTTGGGTGAAAACTCTTTTCAGCTCCATTACACAGTGGAAGAAGAGAATAAAAGACTTGCTCCTTGGCTGCCTAACTTCTTGTTTTTTTGCAGTGGCTGCCTTTGAGGTCTTGTAACAGTTCCTGATGAGAGGTGGTGAGGCAGAGGGAGATTCCTGTCTGTTTAAATTAGCAAGATACCAGACTTGATTAAACAGTGTGAGCAAAATGGATTAGAATAACTGATACTCTCAGTAGCAGCTACTACCAGTGTCCTAGATTTCCTGAGGAAAGCTGGATTAATGACCTCAGAAAGCCATGGGGATAAGACAGGGACCAGCAGACAAGGCTCCACTTTTTAAATGCTTTAATCCACACAAGGCTTATACTATAGATAGAAATTTACATCCTGCTCCTGGCACATCTCCTTTGTGTTGACTGCAATGGGAACATTCCTGGCTTTGAACTCCAGTGTGTTCCCTAGGAGGCAATTCCATAAAACAAGAGAGGGACACTGGAGGGAGCTGGGAGAAGTGCAGCACAAATCAGTAGTGGCCTGAAGGGGTTTGTTTGTTTTTTATAAAAAGAAATTGCATAAGTTTACAGTAACTGGGGGGGAGGGAAGATGAAAGCCTTGGTGTTTCTCTATGCTGCTATGTCATTTCTAAGATCCCTATTTAAACAGTGATTTGATACCAAGAAGAGATGAACAATAAAGTGAAGTGATTTAGAATGTGGAAACAGAACCAGCAGAATGAAAACAAAGTGGAAGTTCCATTGAATGACTAAGAGAGAAGAATATGAGAGTGGCATTGTGTAAACTGTGGCATGATCAATCCTGTGACTTCAGTTGTCATATTTCAATGCCCAGGTGAATGTTGTGTGGCTTCCTGGCTATCATTTTGGAGTGACTGTGCAGGGAAGGTGCTAAAAAATCCCTCAGTAGTAGAAGAAATTGTAATGAAATGTGGCTTTGGGCTCAGCAACTTTGTGCAGAGCTTGCCTGAGGAAAATCTTCAGCTTTAAAAAAGCAACTTTTAATAAAGCAACCTTAATCTAGTGTCTGGTGCCCTGTAAGAGTTGTGCACTGACACAGGAGCCCTTTTGCCAGTCCTACATAGACTGTCCCTTCTGCCTCCCTGGATCTGGTGATATCATGGTGTATAATGTAGGCTGATGAGACTTGAGAACTGCTTTTGTGGCTCTGGAACTCAATTACCACAAGTCCTTTCAACCACAAAGCCTACTGAGGGTAAGTTATTTATGTTAAAATAGCTTTTTCTTTTGCTGTCTTGTGGGTTGGTGTTGGTTTTTTCTCATCTATTTAAAAAGATTATATATCACAGCAAGAGTGTGAAGCAGAAATTGGGTGCCTCTCTTCTAATAGCCTCTCCTCCTATGAGCTGTTAACTCCTGGAAGCTGCTGAAAGTCGTTCTTGTTGCATTAGCACCTTCCATAATCATATCATTAGTGACTGTGGTGTTATTTAAGTGCCCTGGTTCTGTTTGCTCTCTGTAGAGACCATTTGTCAAGGGGCCAAACCTCTCTAGATTAAGTCTATTGCTATCCACAGACATGTTGTGAAAACACAGAACATCAAGAGGCACTTAACCCATGATCATTAGAACTGAGGGTTATTGTTTCTGCCACACATACCCTCTCCAGAGAAGGAAGGGAATTGTTACCATGTTAATGAATATGGCTTGCTTAAAAAAGCTATTCCCATGTTTATTTTCCAACCACTACCCATCCATCCTCTGGGGCAGAGGAAAAGAGCATCCAAGACCAACCCTTCTCTCCAATGCACAGTCATGGTTGTTCTTTTTAGTAGTTGCATTTGGCCTAACAGGACCCACTTGGTCCACTTGTTGGAGAACCAGGACCTTTGTGTGCTTGTCTTAAATGAAGGATTGCTACATAGGAGGGATGAGGAATGTTCTAGAGCTGACAGAGGGAAATGGCAGTTCTGCCTCTGAAGGTTTTTATATTTCATACACTCCTGACCTGTGTGTTCAAGCCACTGCATGAGAGCAGCTCCCTGACTGTGACAGTGTTAGGAGACCAGCCTCTGGGTGAAGGCAGNTGAGCACCTTCAGGGTCCAGCTTGTGGGTGAAGGCAGTGAGCACCTTCAGGGTCCAGCTTGTGGGTGAAGGCAGTGGGCACCTTCAGGGTCCAGCTTGTGGGTGAAGGCAGTGAGCACCTTCAGGGGAAGAGGCAGTGCTCCCTGCTAGCACTGACACCAATATGAAGTTGTATTGGTGATTGTGGGACCAGCCTCAGACCCAATATGATACCATCTGGAGGAATCTCAACACTGTGGAGAAGCTACTAACCAGAGCAATCCTTATGTAGCTTTCACGTTGTACAAGTAGCTGCTGGAGGAAATAATTTCATTATTCTGCATAAAATCCTGCAAGCAAAACTAGAAGAAAATGATTTCTTTTTTCTCCGTATCTTCTCCATATCCATATCTTCTCCATATCCATATCTATCTATTCACAGGCATTTGGCTTTGCAGCAGGTCCTGGAAACAGTCTGCAGTAGGCTTAGGAGTATGCAGTAGGCTTAGGAGTATGTAGGACCTATTTTTAGGGTGATGCTCTCTGGCTTTGTATTGTTTAGTCTAAATTAGCAGAACACCATTCTGAATGTTTGCCTCAAAGCTGTGAATTGTTTTTTTTTGAAGCTTCCTTTTCTTAAGACACAGCTCATGGTAGGGCTCTGATGGAATATCCTAATGAACACCGCAGCCTGCATTGTTTCCAGAAACACAGGCTGGCATTAAGAGGAGTTTAAGTGCTCCAACCTTTGTGCTGTAAATACTAATAAAAGTATCTTTCCTGTGTAGTGTCTCAGCTATTCAAACAGAAGAAACAAACCCTTCCCTGAAGTATTCCTGCTATTAAGGCTGCTCCAGCCTTGAGAGACAGAAATTGGAAACAAATTACTTCCGAACGTAACCTAGGAGTCATTAACTGCAGTTCTGAGTGCTTTTGCCACTGGAAGCACGAAGCTGCTACCTCAGACTGTGTAAAAGTTGGTGTTTCTGCAGAGCACTGCATTCCTCACGTAGCAAAGATGCAAAAGCTTAGGGAGAAGAATAAAGGCTGCTGCAGGATTTGCTGTTTGTCAAGTAATTACAGCGAGAGACTGGTTGGCTGGTGGTTTGGCAGTGCCTGGGATGTGAAGCTTCTTACCCTTGTGTTCAGTTGAAACTCCAACTCATACTAGCTTTTTGTTTATGAATTTGTGGCCTGCTTGCTTTTTTTCTCACAGGAATTTAAATTCCTTTTCTTTTTGTACTAGGCAGCATTTCCTCCATACCCTCTTTGTCCTCAAGCTCTACTCCATGATATTATCCCCTGCTTTTCCCTGGGTTTGGGTTGTCTTTTTTTTTTACTTCTTTGCTGGCTGGAAGAGATCCAGCACAAACTAAGTGTGGCCCAAAGATGTACAAATGCAGATAGGCTGGAGAAGACATAAAGTACTTAGGTGCTTGAACGTGTCCAGAGAAGGGCAACGAGGCTGGTGAGAGGCCTCGAGCACAAGCCCTATGAGGAGAGGCTGAGGGAGCTGGGATTGTTTAGCCTGGTGAAGAGGAGGCTCAGGGCAGACCTTCTTGCTGTCTACAACTACCTGAAGGGTGGTTGTGGCCAGCAGGAGGTTGCTTTCTTCTCTCAGGCAACCAGCACCAGAACAAGAGGACACAGTCTCAAGCTGTGCCAGGGGAAGTTTAGGCTCGAGGTGAGGAGAAAGTTCTTCACTGAGAGAGTCATTCCCCACTGGAATGGGCTGCCCAGGGAGGTGGTGGAGTCACCATCCCTGGAGGTGTTCAAGGCAGGTTTGGACGTGGCACTTGGTGCCGTGGTCTAGTCTTGAGGTCTGTGGTAATGGGTTGGACTTGATGATCTTTGAGGTCTCTTCCAACCTTGGTGATACTGTGATACTGTGATACTTCTTTTGCTCAAGTGGTCATGGGGCCAATTAATCCTCATTAGGGAGGTGGACACTGCTGCTAGAACAGCTGATCAGGATGCCTTCTGTTCTGATGTTGAGGGATCAAGCAGGCATGTTCCTGGAGCTGCATGTTGTGGGGACCTGCTCTGAAGGATATCCAAAAGCTCCATCATGGCCAGTTGTGCATTAACACATTCATGCTAGATGGTTTCTTCCTTCTTTTGGAAACCAAGGGTTATATTTAGAAACAAGAAGTCTGTTGTTTCTTTGTACGTCATTAGTGGGAGTAGTTGCTGCTATCTGTCTACTTAAGCAACTGCTGTCTCAGTCCAAGTCTCTCTGCCTCACACTCCAGTTACACACCCACTTGGACCTCAGAGAGTGAGCAGAGACCATTGGCAAGTGCTGCCACAGTCCTCAGCTTGGTGCTCAGGCTGCCAGCTCTGGTAAAGAACCAAAGAGCTGAGTGGGACCAGGATCAACCCTCTCCATCTCTGAACTTGGGTAGAATACAATTCCTGGAACTTGGCTCATAAAACAATCAAACACCTCCTTTGACACTGATGAAGCTTAGTTGTGAAGCCTTGAGAATCCTAGCACAGCTGTGCTCTGTCCTAGAGAAACACAGAGAAGAAAAATCAATATTAACAGGGCTTCTGGTTAAAACTTTAACTGGTCATGAGAACTAAGCAAGCAGCAGCACTCAGGAGTGGATGTGCAGCTTTTCTGGCCACCTTCCCAAGTGAAGCCTTTCAGGCAGCAAGGATAGGAGTTAAAATTTTAACTGGTCATGAGAACTAAGCAAGCAGCAGCACTCAGGAGTGGATGTGCAGCTTTTCTGGCCACCTTCCCAAGTGAAGCCTTTCAGGCAGCAAGGATAGGAGTTAAAATTTTAACTGGTCATGAGAACTAAGCAAGCAGCAGCACTCAGGAGTGGATGTGCAGCTTTTCTGGCCACCTTCCCAAGTGAAGCCTTTCAGGCAGCAAGGATAGGAGGTGAATCCCATCTGCTGTTACACACAGTTGATATGCAGTCTGGAAAAGCAGGATTCCCACAGCACTGTGATCTTGTGTGCTGAAAACCAACAGCAAAGCAAATAACTCCTGGTTTGTGTGATGTGGGTGAAGAAAAACAATGCCCAACGACCCCTCTGGATTTGAATGGCAGACACCTGTTCCACCCAGGCAGCACTCATGGCAGAGTCTTTCTCTTCTGGGAAGAACTGGGAAGAATTCCCTCCTGCCATGCCAGTTTGTGTGCCTGAGGCTGGAGGCTGATGGCCAGAGCTTGCTGAGCAAGCAGGAAAAAGCTGTCTGTGTCTTCATGTTTGCCAGTACCATTGATCAACAAAGTTCTTCTCTGGCAAGCAGTGACACCCTGAAGTACCCTTCTGAACATGCTTACCAAGAGTTCCTCCTCTGCAGCACTTGCAGCATTTTGACATTTAGAAGTAGGATGTATGTGCAATGGGTTTTTCCCAGGAAGCTATTAGTATGTTCTGTGACTTTCTGAGGAATGGGTGAAATATTTGCCTCTCCTTGTGTTTCTCTCTCTTTTTAACCAAGGAGGAGGATGCTGACTTCAGGGAGACTTCTATCTCTGCAAAAGGTGAAAGGAATCTTGGATAATCCTTCCTGTCTCAAGAGCTATTACCTCTGCTTAAATAAAAATATCATAATAGAGCAGGAATTCTATTCCCAAGGCTGCTTTGGACCATCTTAGTGAGTTTGGTATTCTTGTGTACTACCTTTTGTCCTGTGTTGACCCTTCAGTGCTGGGTCAGAAGTTGAACAGGATGATCTTTGAAGTATCTTCCAACCAGGTCTACTCTGTGATTTCCCTAGCTGTTAAAATCTAGGTCATCATCTCATGTTGTTGGATGATGATGATTTTCAGTAGCACTTGGAAAGAATCTCTGATAAAGAGAATCTTTATCTGATAAAGAGAATCTGTATCTCTCATAAAGAGCAGCTGTATCTCTGATAAAGAGCATTCCCTTTGATTTCCCTAGCTGTTAAAATCCAGGTCATCATCTCATGTTGTTGGATGATGATGATTTTCAGTAGCACTTGGAAAGAATCTCTGATAAAGAGAATCTTTATCTGATAAAGAGAATCTGTATCTCTGATAAAGAGAGTTTTTTTAAGTAACTTTTTTTAGTAACTGCCTTAACATTTCAAGATATTCCCCCCCCACAAACAAAATGTTTCCTTTTTTCTAAGTAAAATCCCTTAGAGCCAAATATGTACATACAGTTTCTCTGTACGTCCCAGCTGGACCCAGGATTGAGTCTGGAAAATAAATGCAACAGCCAAACTGAGGCATGTTGAGAATAATCAAGTTGATGACCAACGTGTGAGCCCCCTTCAGAGTGCTGCCAATGCAGAATCCTGCTCCTCCCGTGCAGCCAAATCACTCCAGCCAAGCTCTACCTCTTCTCACATAAGAGGCTTTGTCCTGTCAACAAACGCAAGTCTCTCGGTTGGAGGGATAAAATAAACGCCCATGCAGCTCTCCCATGCAGAGCTTTCTGCCCTGCTGGGTAATTTTAAAAATAGCATTTCCATTCTGTCCATCCCAAAGTCCAAGACACTTTCCTTGTGTTGCCTGGCTGCAGTGACAATCAGGGAAAACACTGAATTGATTGGTCACCAGCTGGAACAGCTCCAGGCTGAGAACTTAGCTGGGAGAGAGCTGAGCCCTGCTGCCTGTTCCAGGAACATCCTTTGCTGTTTGAGATCTTTCCCCACCTTGTTTCCAGCTTTTATGGTGAGCCTGCTGCAGACTGCAGCCTATAACTCCACCCAGGAATTCCAGGACATGGCTAAGCCCTGAACTCTCAGAGCAGATGATTAGAAATAGCACTGAGAGTAACCAGTGAGGTCATTAGCAATTCTGCAGCAGGGCTGCAGGCAGGAAGTAGCTGTGCTGCTGCCCTGGACACAGAGGGGAGCCAGTTCCTCCCCCCTCTCCTTCCCTCTTTCCCCAGAGTATCTGTGTGGTCCCTGGAGCTGTGCTGCTGCATCTTTGCTCTTGGGAATGAAGGAGCACAGCTCAGTCTGTCTTCTCCATGGCATTCAGCAGTGGTGTCCTTTATACCAGCTGGAGAGAAAAGTGGTGGAAGTGTTACTTGTAGAGGAGGCAGGGAGTTGGCTTTCAGCAGCTAAGCACAGAATTGTAGAATGGGAGGGGTTGGAGAGGGACAGCCAGAGATCATCTAGTCCAGACCCCTGCTAACACAGGGCCACCTGTAGCAGGTTGCACAGAAATGTGTGCAGATGCATTCTAGAAGTCTCCAGAGATGGAGACTCCACAACCTCTCTGGACAGCCTGTTCCAGTGCTGCAGTCACCTCAAAGTAAAGAAGTTTCTCCTTAAGTTCAAGTATCCTGGACTGCATCAAGAGAAGCATTGCCAGCAGGGTGAGGGAGGGGATTCTGCTCTCCTCAGACCCCACCTGCAGTCCTGTGTGCAGTTCTGGAGCCCCCAGCACAGGAAGGACATGGAACAATTGGAGCCAGTCCAGAGGAGGCCACAAAGATGCTCAGAGGGCTGCAGCAGCTCTGCTGTGAGGACAGGCTGAGAGAGTTGGGGCTCTGCAGCCTGGAGAAGAGAAGGCTTCCAGAAGACCTTGGAGTAGCCTTCCAGGATTTGAAGGGGGCTCCAGGAAGGCTGGGGAGGGACTGTTGACAAGGTCTGGGAATGACAGGACAAGGAGAAATGGATTTAAACTGGCAGAGGGGAGAATGAAACTGGATATTAGGAGGAAGTTGTTTGCAGTGAGGGTGGTGAGACACTGGCATAGGTTGCCCAGGGAGGTTGTGGCTGCTTCCTCTCTGGAGATGTTCAAGGCCAGGTTAGATGAGGCCATGAGCAACCTGTTCTGGTGGGAGGTGTCCCTGCCCATGGCAGGGGAGTTTGAACTGGATGATATTTAAGGTCTCTTCCAACCCAAACCATTCTGTGAATCTATGAGATGTGGGTGATGGGGATAGAAACACAAAGTTTCAAAGAAAGGTTAAAACAATTCCTGCAGCTGCCTGAACCATTTGAAGTGGGGATATTAATACAGCCTAGAGGACAGAAGGTCATTTGGCTTCCTTCCCAATCTCAGCTAGCCACTTAATCTCCATACAATAAACACTATTGCTGTTCCACAAGTTATTCTGGATTTATAATTCTTTTTTTTAAGCAGCAGGCATTCATTTATTGTGCCTTCCATTCAAGAGAATTCAGAAGGGTTCCTGCTAGTAGATTGACTAAATGTGATATGCAAATCACTTGAGACTTGCAGCTGCCCATTGAAGATAGCTGTGTGCAATTGTCCAAGTCATCTGGGTGCACCCTATAATTACAGAAGAATGCAGGCAGTCTTCAGTTTTAGGCACTGATGGCTTTCCATCCATGTTAACTGGACCTGACCACACTTGTAACTCACCCAGATTTCCACTGGGCTGCCCTGATGTTTCATGTCTTTGCTGGAGCACTTCAGATCATCTGAAGTGTTCTGTTTGCTCAGATTAGGTCAGGCTAAAAGGAGCCCTTCTCTTCTCTTGTTTCTTAGGAAGTATTTGCAACTTGCTTACCCAGAGCTCAAATCTCATATTATAGAATCATGGAATGGTAAGGTTGGAAGGGACCTCAAGGATCATCCAGTTCCAACCCCCTGTCATAGGCAGGGACACCTCCCACTAGCACAGGTCACTCAAGGCCTCCTCCAACCTGCACTGGACCCCCGCCAGGGGGGGAGCAGCCACAACCTCCCTGGGCAACCTGTGCCAGTGTCTCACCACCCTCACTGCAAACAACTTCTAACATCCAGTTTCAATCTCCCCTCTGCCAGTTTAAATCCATATCTCCTTGTCCTGTCATTGCAAGCCCTTGTCAATAGTCCCTCCCCAGCCTTCCTGTAGCCCCCTTCAGATCCTGGAAGGCTACTCTAAGGTCTCCTCAAAGCCTTCTCTTCTCCAGGCTGCAGAGCCCAGCCCCAACTCTCTCAGCCTGTCCTCAAAGCAGCCCTCTGAGCATCTTCGTGGCCTCCTCTGGACCCACTCCAACAGTTCCATGTCCTTCCTGTGCTGGGGGCTCCAGAACTGCACACAGGACTCCAGATGGGTCCCTGTGGCTGAAGCCTGCTAACATGTCCCTGACCACTTAGTGTATAAAATCAAATTAGATCTGCAGTTCCCTGAAGCTGCCATTAAAGATGGTTGGGTGTAGGTGATCTTTGGAAGTTGCCTTTCAAGATACCTTGATTAGAAAGGGCAGAGTTCACATTGGCAGAGATGTGGCTCATAAAAAGGAGGTTCCTCTTGAGTCATCTCTTTTTCAATATAACCCCAGAAAAAAACCACGTCGAGGTGTCAGGCTTCTGGTCTGCGGAGATGTGGGTCTCTGGTTAGTGATCAGCAGGGCAGATTGCAGAAGGCTTGAAACAAGGCAATTCCCTCTGCTTTATTCAGTATATTTGTGTTAACTAATTCTGTCTTCAAGATTGAAGTTTCTGTTGGCTGAAGCTCAGCAATCAGCCACTCTGGCTTGTTCCTGGGGTGCCCTTCTGTAGCAGTGCCTCCTGAGAGAGGCAGGAGGGCATGTTGTGTGCTGGGCTGTGAAGAGTGAGGGTCATATTTATTGCAGGCTTTCTTCTACAGAGTTCCAGACTAGTTTGAAGCTTATTCCTCTCTGTAATTTATAATTCTGGGTCTTAACAGTCACATCTGCCTGCTGGGAATAGCTTGTGTCAGTGTTTTAGCATACTCAGGCTGCAGTGAAGAGCTGTGGTGTCATTGTTGCTTTGTACTGAAGACTTGCAGTAGAAGATCTAGTGAAATCTCATGGTCTGGTTGTTTTTCCCTGAGATAAACAAGAAATTGTTTTTAATGAGAACAGACCCCACAGATTTCCCTGTGTGTCTCTCATGGTGCTCTGACATCTGCAAAGCAAAGGTCCTGCTCCTGGCCTGAGGGGCTGAGGTTAATCATAGAATGGTGAGGTTGGAAGGGACCTCAAGGATCATCTAGTACCAACCCCCTGCCATAGGCAGGGACACCTCCCACTAGTACAGGTCACTCAAGGCAGGTGCTTGGTGTCTTTTACTAATATATATTTGCTCTCTAACTAACATCACCTGGATTTTTTATTTGTTTTTTCTAACTTTGCTTAGTGTCAGACACTTCAATACCTACAGAAACAAACCATTGTGGGTACTTCAGTACTTTCAGATAATTATGCTCCTGATGTGCTTCCAGATCCAAGCCTCTTTGTATTCCCACTCCTGAACTTTTCATTTGAGGTCACCAAACTATTGTCACTGATGAGAAGCCTGAGAGCTACACTGGAAGTGGTTTAGCCTGGACACCTTTGTGCTCTATGCAGTACTCTACCACTACCCCAGCCACTGTCCTGTCCTCACATCAAATCATTAAATTGTCAGGACTGGAAGGGACCTTGAGGATCATCTAGTTCCAGCCTCCATGCCTTGGGCAGGGGCACCTCACCCTGGATCAGGTTGCTCAGAGCCCCACCCAGCCTGGCACTAAAGACCTCCAGGGATGAGGCTTCCACCGCCTGCCTGGGCAACCTGTTCCACTGTCTCACCACCATCATGGTGAAGAACTTCTTCCTAAAATCCCATCTGAATCTACCCTCTTCTAGTTGTGCTCCATTCCCCCTAGTCCTGTCACTACCTGGCATCCATCCCCAGCTTTCCTGTAGGCACCCTTCAGACACTGGAAGGCCACAAGAAGGTCTCCTCAGAGCCTTCTCTTCTCCAGACTGACATCTTTGCATGCTCTGTGTTGCCATCCAGAGTATGCAGAGATGGTTGTGTCACTGTGCAATAAAAGCACTCCTCTTCTGACCTAACTTTTCTGGTCTTTCCAAATTTTTAACTACTCCACCCTCACCTGCCCAATTATTTTCTTAGCAGCAATGTGGAATATCCAGGTCAAGTGCTGTGTGATTGGGATGTGGTGAGTCTGCTCCAAAGGGAACCACGACCCTGAGTGTTGCAGGTCTAAGTCACTCAGCACCTCTGGACCCATGGGTCAGAGGTTAGTTTCTGGAGCAGAAGTCTTTGTGTGGATCAGAGGATCCACTGGTGACATGCTGAAGATAGACACTGGGGTGCTGGTGCCCAGGAGCCATACTGTGACCACAGGAGTGAGCACTGCAGCTCCACTCCCTCTGCAGCCCCTGTTCATTTCCTTGTTTCCTCCTGCCTTCATTCTGCATACACTCCGATGGTTCATCTTCATCCCAAAGGCTGCTGTGCTTTTATAGGTTAATTTCTAAGGCTCTCATGAGAAGCTCTATGCAGATGTGCAGAGCTTGGGGTGAGAGACTGCCCTAAGCACACCAGGAGAGGGAGAAATCTCCAGACTCTGGGTCCTGCAGTTGGAAACGCACATTACCAACCAGCAGGGACACAAACAGTTCCCACATAGCCACGGGCTGTGTGCTGATGTGTGCTGAGGACTGGAGAGGTGTGGCAGAAAGGCTCAGACGGATTCCCCAGCCAAAAGAATCACGAGAAGTGAATAGTTTCCAAGGTGTTTGTTGCCTAAATTGTTTGCCTTGAGAGTCCTTTTTATTTTTGTTTGGTTGGTTTTCTTTTTTTCTTTTTTTTTTTTTTATTCCCCCTGGCTCCAGCAGAGCCAAAGATCTGAGAACTCAGAGTGTGCCTCTGTCTGACTTACTGCCTCTTGGTGTGGTGGTGTGGGGAGGTTCTGCAAGTAAAGCTGCAGTGTGGGGAAACACAAATCACATTTACCATGTCCTTAAATCCCAAGTGGAAAAGCAGTTAACAGAGAATCCAAACTGAAACACCACAGAGGGGAGGTTTATACCTAGTATGAAGTGGAAATGCTTTTGTTTAGAGGAAACCCCTCACATTTCACTGCTGCTCCTTGGATGTGCAAATGACAACTAAGTGGTTCTGAGTGTGTGTGTTTGTTGTTCACTGAAGAGCTGAGCTGAACCTTCAGGTGTTGGTTTTGGGTTTGCATTTAGGGCAACAAAACAAATCAGATCTGAGTTTTTCTCTGTTGATCGTGGCACCTCTTGTGCAGGAGGTTTCATCTGTCTTTAAATGCTGTCAGCAGAACCCCACCCTTGAGCTTTTGCTTGTTTGTAAGACTTGGATGTGAGAATTCCTGGAGATGACTGGCTGGGCATTGCTGCTGGGGGTGTGAGGAGTTATGGACCCAGTTCTCTAGACATTAGCACTTCTCTCTGGGTAGTGTCAAATGGGAGAACTCCCCTGAAGAGTTTTAGGTGTCAGTAAAACTACAAAGACAAGGGAAAATACCAAGTAGCAAATGCTGGGCTGGTGAAATGCTGCAGGAGGGAACAGTTTTGTATCTCAAGTGTCTCTCCTAATAGCATCATGAAAAGGAGGCTAGAATATACTGTTCCTGCACAAACACTGAGTGGCCTTTTTGTCTTGTTGCTTAACTGAGGCTTTGTTTGTTCCTGTTTCCATGGCCTTTGGTGGGGCAGGGTGGGGAAAGACGACCTCCCTTTTCCATTTCTATCACAGAATATAAAATGAGAATATTGGCCTTTGATGGTAGATTATTTGCTGATAAAATATATTGGCCCTAGCAAAAAACACTTCTGTACTTTGGCAGTCAGCCCTCTCCCACTCACTGCAGAGTGATAAATAGTGAGGAACTTGTGTGTCTCAAGTGCCAGGAAAGCAGAATAACTCAGGTTCAGCCAATTCCAGAACACAAAGTTGGATGTCCACGGTGTGACTATGGATTAGGCAAAGCCAAGACAGCTTTCAGAGCAGAATGTTGGGGTTTTTTTTCCCTCCTGATGGTTTTCAGCCACCACATTGTTTTTTCTTTTATCTCCATTGACAGATGTTAATAGAGCAGAGCACACTGTGGTGGCTGGTGCAGTGTGGTAATGTCTGCTGCTGCTGCTGGGCTTTTGCAGCCCATTAGCTTTGTAGATTTATTACAGCTAGAGGATTTTAACCTGAAATATTCTGCACTGCTTCAATTTGAGTCATGTTTGGTTATGGCCATTTATTACCAAACTGAAATCCTGTCTGACTGGACAAAGTCCAGGCTGGGCAAAGTAATGAGTGAGGCATTGCAAGTGAAGAGCAGGAGCTAAAAGGCTTCCTGTCTGGGCTGTAGTGTGCCTGCATTAACATTGTATGAGAGATGCAGTAAAGGTCTATCTTTGAGGGAATCTTGAAAGAAACCTGAAAAGAGTTAAATAAAGAAAATGAAGTGGCAGAGTCTGAGTTAAACAGAGGGGAAGATGTGGCTGGTGAGAATGATCCTGCTGCAGGGTGCAGAACCACCATGTCCTGGAGCCATCCCTGCTCCAGCAACTGTTTCTTTTCTCAGCAATATCAGTTATGTATTCAGCTGGTATCTGGAGCTACAGCAGCAAAACTTAGCCAGGAGAATTCCTTAGTGTGCTGGTATGGCCAGACAGTGCAGACCAGGGCTTTAGAAAGGTCACCTTGTTCACAGGAGCAGAACTGGGCCACTGTGATCAGTTGCAGCTGTCCCTCACTAGAGAGCCCTGTGAAGCACCCCAGATGTACTCTGTACCCCCCATAGGCTGCAGAGCTGTGCCCAGGCCAACCTCATGACATTCAACAAGGCCAGGTGTAAGGTCCTGCACCTGGGTAGGCACAATCCCAAGCACAACTCCAGGCTGGGTGGGGAATGGCTGAGAGCAGCCCTGAGGAACAGGCGCTGAGGGTCTGGGGTGATGAAAAGCTCAATGTGAGGCTGCAGTGTGAGTGCAGCCCAGACAGCAACTGTGTGCTGGGCTGCAGCAAGAGCAGTGTGGGCAGCAGGGCAAGGGAGGGGATTCTGCCCCTTTGCTCTGCTCTCCTCAGACCCCACCTGGAGTCCTGTGTGCAGTTCTGGAGCCCCCAGCACAGGAAGGACATGGAAGTGTTGGAGCCAGTCCAGAGGAGGCCACCAAGATGCTGAGAGGGCTGCAGCAGCTCTGCTGTGAGGACAGGCTGAGAGAGTTGGGGCTCTGCAGCCTGGAGAAGAGAAGGCTTCCAGGAGACCTTAGAGTAGCCTTCCAGGATCTGAAGGGGGCTACAGGAAGGCTGGGGAGGGACTATTGACAAGGTCTTGCAATGACAGGACAAGGGGCAATGGGTTTGAACTGGCAGAGGGGAGATTGAAACTGGATGTTAGGAGGAAGTTGTTTGCAGTGAGGGTGGTGAGACACTGGCACAGGTTGCCCAGGGAGGTTGTGGAGCACAGGATCACCCAATGTGATCAAAGATCAAAGATCATGTTGGGTGATTCTGTGCTCCACAACCTCTCTGAAGGTGTTCAAGGCTAGATTGGACAAGGCCTTGAGTGACCTGTTCTAGTGGGAGGTGTCCCACTAGAGGTGGGGTTGGAACTGGATGATCTTTGAGGTCACTTCCAACCTAAACCCCTCTATGATTCTATAACCGTTTTTATTTACAGGAGCTCTTGACACATGAGCTGGTTTTAAAATACCAAATTCTGTAATCCCTCTAATCAGCTGCTGACCATAGGATGTTCTGACTTCAGTTGGTTCATATTTTGTCTTGCAGAACATTGATATCACCAACTTCAGCAGCAGCTGGAGTGATGGGCTGGCCTTCTGTGCTCTCCTGCACACCTATTTGCCTGCACATATTCCTTACCAGGAGCTCAACAGCCAGGATAAGGTAGGTTTTGGTGTGACTGCTCTTACACCCATTGCAGAATTCAGGGTGAACATGGATGTTACAGGAGCACTGATGGGTATGTGGTGCAGACACAGTGTTGCAAGATCTTGACTGCTGGAAAATAAGTAGGTGGGAGCAACAGTAAGAGACAAGTGTCAGCTGAGAGCTTACAAAACAAACAGGCTTGGAACAGGGTGAAATGGAGAAGGAAACACACAGTGAGCTCCCAGAGAGAAAGGCAGGGAGTAGTGGGTAAGGAGTTAGTGACAAGTCAGAGGTCTTTTCCAACCTGGTTGATTCTCTGAGGAGACTGAGATAAGGCAAAACTAAGTTATATTCAATAAGGAAAAGTGCAGGGTCCTGAATCTGGGCAGGAATAGCATCAGGCACCAGTACAGGTCAGGGGCTGCCCTGGTGGAAAGCAGCACCCTGGAGAGAAAGATCTTGGAGTCCTGGTGGACAGCAAGTTCTCCATGGGGCAGTAATGTGCCTTTGTGGCCAAGAGAGCCAATGGCATCCTGGGATGCATCAGGAAAGGTGTGTCTAGCAGGTCTGGGGAAGTTCCTCTCCCTCTCTGCTCTGCCCTAGTGGGACCACACCTGGAATACTGTGTCCAGTTTTGGGCTTCCCAGTTCAAGAGAGACAGGGACATGCTGGAGAGAGTCCAATGGAGAGCCACGAGGATGACTGAGAGACCTGGGGCTGTCTAGTCTTGAGAAGAGAAGACTGAGAGGAGATCTCATGAATATCTATAAACATCTGAGGGGTGGGGGTCAAGGGGCTGGGGCCAATCTGGTTTTGGTGGTGCATAGTAATAAGCCAGGGAGCAACAGCTACAAACTGGAACATAGAAGGTTTCACCTCAACATGAGGAGAAACTTCTTTACAGTGAGGGTGACAGAGCACTGGAGCAGGCTGCCCAGAGAGGTTGTGGAGTCTCCTTCTCTGGAGGCTTTCAAAACCCACCTGGATGCATCCCTGTGTGAACTACCCATGGGCATCCTGCTTTGGCAGGGGTGTTGGACTCGATGATCTCTGGAGGTCCCTTCCAACCTCTAATGTTCTGTGATTCTGTGAAGTTACCTGAGCTCAGCAAGTGCTGCAGATAGATGTGAAGACACAGCATCCCTTTTGAAGGGCTGAAGCATTTCTGGACTCCTGAGGTAGCACACCCTGGAAGTGCTGTGTCAGGAAGCACATCATTCATTGGGCTACTTGGACAGCAGCGTATCTAAAAGTCAGAGCACGTCAGCACATTCCAAATGTGTTATTAGGGTCCTCAGAAAAGGGAGGATCTGGATTTACTGGATGTCTTTTGGGCAGCAAGTATCTGTTACAGTAAGGATTACACTCCATGTGCAGGAATGCTTTACGTTAGCTGACACCTCCTCAGAAACCTTTCACTCCTAGTAAAGACAAAACCTCAGTGGGGTTTTTTTGCCCAGTTGTAATCAGTTTACAAGAAGCTCTGTGTGTCAAAACCAGAGGGCTGTGGCTTGGGCAACAGTGGATGAGCCACTCAAAGAACTTGTTGGAGTATTCCTCACTAACACAAACTAACATTGTCTGTGTGAAGCATTGAACCTGGTGTTGTGCAGTTTCCAAATGCACCTGCTCATTTAAAGCTACAGATGAAGCAGATGCGAGGCAGGGTTCATGAACCACACTTTGCTGATAATCCTTTTGAACTTTTGTTTTGTCTTTACAGAAGAGAAATCTGCTGTTAGCCTTTCAAGCTGCTGAAAGTGTAGGCATCAAACCCAGCCTGGTGAGTAACCTCCTTTCAGCAAGGGAAGATTTGCTGCATGCACTGTTCCGAAGCCTTTGTGGCCAGCCAGTCAGCTTGCACTGGAGTTATTCATGGAGTGCTAGGGAGGGCTGCACCACCAGCTCCTGGGAGCTCATAGTGTTAGGAGAACTTCCAGAAAGAAGTTTGTAGAAGCATAAAATTGATATAATTTGAAAGAACTTCTGGAAGTTGTCTGGTATTGAAATGAGATTATTGATTATGACCTCCTCTTGGAAGCTGCTTGCAGGTGATTTCTTTTTCATGGACCATTAGACCATTTTCTTTTGTTTTGGTGCTTTAAGAAACAGGAGGATAACTTGTTAAACTCTTTTTAAAGCCTCTTCTAAAGTCAACAATATGATGATGAGGAAAAATCAAGTTTAATATGAAGGACAGAATATTATGGAGTTTGTAAATACAGAACCAAAAACATGCAAAGCAGCAGCAGCGTACCTGAAGTTATGTAGAGAGTTGATCTTTGCATGCAGGTGGAAGAAATATTTTCAGAATGTGAAATGGATGTGACTGTTTAATTAGTTTGTTAATGAGTTTCACAACTTCACTAAGCCAGTACCACAGGACCACACGATGTTAGGGGCTGGGAGGCACCTCCAGAGATCTTTGAGTTGAATCCTCCTGCCAAAGCAGGATCACCTAGAGCAGGTCACACAGGAACACACCCAGGTGGGTTTTGAAAGCCTCCAGAGAAGGAGATTCCACAGCCCCTCTGAGCAGCCTGCTCCAGTGCTCCACTACCCTCACAGCAAAGAAATTCCTCCTCATGTTGAGGTGGAACCTCCTGCATTCTAGTTTATAGGTGATTCCCTTAGCCTTTTATCCTGTGTGTGGCTGTGATGAGCTCTGGAATGGGAGCAGCAGCAGTGTGCAGAAGTGCTGGGGGAGGCAGTGGTGTTCCAGTGGTGCTGCCTGACTAAGCTCTGGTGCTGTGTGTCCTGTGCAGGAGCTCAGTGAGATGATGTACACAGACCGGCCGGACTGGCAGAGCGTGATGCAGTACGTGGCCCAGATCTACAAGTACTTTGAGACCTGAGGTGCAGAGCAAGAGGTGGACAGAAGTGGGGAAGAGAACTAAGAATGCTACAGATGCACTTGATCACTTTAAAACTCTGCTTGCTCCTCTTCCACAGCCAACCTAAGCTCTTAGTGTGAAAGAAAGCTCCTCCGTGACTTCCATCACATCTGGGACTGCAACCAAATCAATCTCTGTCGTCCATCTCTACACACCAAATTCATCTCTGATTTTATTCCCACGTGGAGATTGTGAAGCATTTTTGACTGTGTGTGGGATATTTCTGAAGAGGATCCCTGTTTGCCTCATGCCAGCAGGAGACCTGCTACAGAATGAAGTTCTAAATCGATGTGGACTATGTTGGCACTCAAGGGAGGCTGGGAGATTAATACAAAAGCTCTCAAAAATGCTCTTCTTGCCAAAACATGCTTAACTCATCCCAAATAGCTGTTGTTTTTCTTGTCTCCTTCCATTTTATAATACATCAGGACAGATGCACTTAAGTCTGTAGAACCTTCACCTGAGTTACTGTCACACATCTGACCCAGTAACTGCACTCGTTTGCTTGTGGTAGCTTATCCAGCAAGATAGCAACAGGATCATTTGTAGCTCAGAAACCACACTCTGCTCCATCATCAGTTAGTGAAAGAACTTTTTAAAAGTCCTCTTAGGTACTGGGACTTCATTACAGATCAAACAGGAGTCATCTCTGTGAGGCAAAATAGGTTTATTACTTCAACATTGTTACTTGATTACTCTGGGAAGCCAGAGCTTGGTTTCCCAGCTGACTGTGCAGGCACAGTCCTCACAGGAATATTGCAAATGCAGTTTACAAGCTTTAGTTTGCAAGGTGCCAGTAGTCAGGTGATGACTCTAAGCAATACAGTGACAGCTCTCTCTGGGCTGAGTGGGGAAACTTCATTGTTCTGTGTTGGTGCTCTCTGATCAGCACAGATCTGTGGTTGCTGTGTGGAGACAGCCTGTGCCCTGTCCAATAAAGAACAGTCCACAGGGCACTGATATGTGCTTGGAAGTGATGTTACCCTGTAAAGGAACACAGTGATGTGTTAGTACCAATGGAAGATGCAGCTCTGCTCCAGGAGCTGCATAGAATGTACCTGGAACCCTTCTCTGAGTCCTGGATGTCTCTCAGGCGCCAGAGAATAGCTTTACAGCTCAATAATACTGTTAGTAAAACGTCTGCTAGGTACTGTTTAATTTCCATTATACTGTTTCTCTGATTTCACCTCGTGAAGTTACATTCTCTGTTTGTCTCTAAGGGCAGCAGGATCAGACAGGCTGCTCCATTTCTTCTAGGAGCAGGTCTTGCAGAGCAGGCTTTGTCCAGGACCTCATAGAGGGCTGCCTAGCTGCTTTGGATTATGGTGGTAGCAGAAAGTGGTTGTTTAGTGAGCATGTTTAACCCTGTGACCAGACTTGATGCTTTGTGAATGTTAATTGTAGGCTGATAGGGATTGTTTCTGTCTTAGAAATAATAATGATGTGTGCTTGCTGCTCCTACCTCCTGCCAAAGGGCTCCTGAAATAGAAACAAACAATTCCACAGGTGAAGCTTGAGTTCAGGTTCTCTGGGGCTTTGCAGGTGGCTGATGTCAGCCTCTGGCTTCCCCACAGTGCTTTGTTGTGCTTGTTTGGTTTTTTTTAATACTATTTAGTTAGTAAACAACTTGAGTTAGACTTTAGTTTTCTCACAGCAAAGCACAGGATTAGAGAGGAGGTGACAGTGGCTGAGGGCAGCGAGCGCATTGAGCAGAAGGGCAGTTGGAGGAATGCAGTGTGTGCCTAATTCACAGGAGGAGGAAAGCATCACTTGCTCTTAGTTTTAGTCTGACATTTATTCTAATCCACCACCCCCAGGGAAAGCTGATTCCAGTCTTTTCAGAGTCTGTGTGATAGAACAGGACTGTGGTGTGCACTTACAGTGCCCTCGCGCTCTCTGGTGTCATCCTGTCCTGTGAGAATGCAGTTGTCAGTGCTGGCCACAGTTATTTCTTTACAAGAGAGCTCTTTCTAGATGGAATTAACTCTCCAGTAGTTTTCAGCATAGCCTTCCCTAGAGAACAGAGGATGGGTTGCTCTAAGTGTTCTCAGATCTAAGTCTCCTGTTATGTGGTAAGATGGAAGAGGAAAATTGCCGCCAGCAGAGTCCACTTCGGAAGGCGGTCGTGCTGCAGAGCTCTCTTGCCTTGTGGCTGCTGCAGGCTCTTTTCCCTCGAGGTATCCTTGGCAGAGATCCCAATTCTCTCCAAGAGGCTGTAGTTCAAAGCCTAGTGAAGTCAGCACAGAAAATTCCATATTCCTCAGTGGGCTTTGGATTGGGCACTTGCAGGGATGAGAAAAACTTGTTTTAATTCCCAGCGTCTGGTAAACATTTCCAAGCCAGAGAGCTCCACTTGATCTGAAAAGGAAAAGTAATCTTAACCCTCTGGTCACTGGATGTGCATGTTCCATGTGCCTGTCAGCTCCACACTACATATCTGTTATCTAATGTGTCAGTGGCACTTGCTTCAAGCACTGCTCTGACATTGATTCTAATGTGTTTCTCCAGGGCTTACTCTACCCTCACAAGGCATTGGCCTAGCAGCTGCTTTTTTTTCCCCACTGATTTTTGCAAAGCAACGTTTCTGTCATCTCTTTGCAGTGGATTCTCCCCTGCCCTCCCAGCAGCACAGACCAAACACTAACTCTACTGCTGTTCCTCCTGTAGGAGTTACTTTGGGGGAGCTGTTGGTAGGGAAGAAGATGCTCAGTTTCACCACTTCCTCAGTGTTGCTTTTCAAACCTGCAGAACATCTCGTTCTGATACTTTGAGACTGGGAGATGCTCTCCCAGACAGTTGGGTTTTGGGTTTTTTTTTTTGAGATGAAGCATATTTGTTTTTCCCATTTAACTGTTAAAATACTGTGTATTTTTTCTGCCTGTTGAACCTTGCCCAGTTGCATTTCTAGGCCTAGATTTTCAGAAATTGCTGCTGCTTTTTTTGGGTTTAGTGGTTTGTTTTTTAATGTGAAATTAAATTTGTCCCACACACACAAGATGCTGCAGACCAGCCTGATTTACAGCAGATCTGCAGGCCCTTGTAAGACATCTGCAATTAGAACTGCAAAGTTAAAGTTCTAGCTGCTTTTAAAGGTAGGAAGTTTGTTCATGAAGTTGAGCTAGAGGGCATAGGGGTGGTCTTCATGGGGACTCCTTTGACAATGTCCTGGAGTAGCACATGGGATGATGTGGTGTGGATGATGTAGTGTGTTGGGTCAGTATCAGTTTGCCTGAACTGCCTAAATCCTGTCTGACTTTGCCCCTTAGGAGCAGAGGATCTTCTCCTGATGCAGGCAGATGAAAGCTCAACATCGTGTCCCCATACGCTCCCTAAGTGTCCTGTCACTCTGAAACACAGCTGCACATGCTTGTGTGTGTGCACTTGGCCAGCCTGTTGGACTACAAGGAACCAAAGAGCTGATTTTGGATGAGCATGTGAGAAGGATGAGTAGGATGAGGACCTCAGTGGAGTTCCGTGGAGGGGTATTGTGTGTGGCTGTTGTACTTAGAGCTGTTAGAGAGGAGAGGAGAGCTGAAGTGTGACAGGTGTACAACCTGACTCCCAGGTGTTCTGGTGGGTCGTGGAAGATATAAATTGGCTTGTGGCTTGGGAAGGTACAGAGGTGGTGGGAAGTGAGCCCAGAGTCAGCCCTCTAAGAAGGTTTTCTGGCCAGGCTGATGAGCTGTGTCTGAAAGTATGCAGTGAAACTGGGAGGAGAGAAAGTCCAGCGTGTGAGGAGAGGGGCAGCTATGGGACACAGGCACCTGGGCCTTTGTGGGCAGCCAAGGGCAGCAGCCCGAGAGTCCTTTCTGACTGTCATCTCGAGTGACATTTCTCCTAGGAGGGAGTGCAGCCTGGGGTAGGTCTCAGAAGATGAGGAGGGAAGAGAGCACAGAGCCTGCTGCCTCTGCCAGATTCCCCTTCCTGTGCCAGTCACGGAAACGCGAAGGGGACAAAGATTTCCTGGTGGTGCCTGCGCTGCAGCAGGGCAGCTGTGCTGAGTGGGGTCCTTCGTGGCTTGTGCATCCTCCAGCTTCAGTGAGACACACTCCCTGAGCTCTGGCAGCTGTTCTCTTTGTCAGTTGAAGTTGTTTCTTACAGGTTTTCTGTATGTGTTTTCCTGTTCTGTGTGAGTTTTCTGTCCCAACCAAACAGGTGCAGGCTGGCTGAAGGATTGGTTCTTCCCTCTTTCATCTCTGACCTGGAAATCTTCACAATCCACCTTTCTGCTTTGCTGAGTTTCTGCTTTCCTCAGCGATGCAAACAGGGGGATTGGCTCATTTCATCTCTCCATACCTCCCTCATCATTCCACGTTTGTGGTACCAGGTCTTCCAGCAGGAAGAACCTGTTGGGGCCAGCTGTTTGCAGAGCTGTGCCTTGTGTACCTGATCAAAGGCAGAGCCTGTATGGGATGAGATTATGCATTTTCCTGTCAGAAGAGGGCTTTGGCCTCAAAAGACTCAGGGCACTGAGCATTAAGGCATTTATAAACCCAGCAATAACTTCTTCTATGCTTAGACTTTATTGGTTTTTACCAACTCCAGTGCCATTTACTCACCAGTATGGTGTAGGCTCAAGCTTATAACTGAACTGCAATTAACATTTTTCTCAGCTGCTGGTCTCTACGTTTTTAACTCACATGTGTGCCAAGTTCCACTGGGCAGTGCTGGACACAGTGCTCTTACTGATCATTGGTCCAGGCTTGAGTTTGTTGTTTGGGATAATCACTTCTAACAGTCAAGTACTTTTAGCTTTCTCTCTTGGGTACAGATGGTACACCCTGATCTAATTTATACAAAGAGCACAGTAGGATGTATATAGTAGGCATTGCCAGGTTTGGACATGCTAATATTTAAAGATTAACATTATTAAAATGTATGATGCAGAAATCTGTGTAATATTTCTAATAAATCTTTTTCTGTTTCTGATGTTTGCTGTTATGTGTCACATACCCAGAAGCACACAGTCATTAAGGCTGGAAAAGACCTTTCAGATCCTTGAGGCCAGCTGTAAGCAAGCTACCATGACCTAAGCTTCACTGAAGTCGAGTTAGGCAATGTCCACAGGCTGTGTATAACCAGGTCCACCTGGTCACAGGAGAAGATGAGGTTAGTTAAGCAGGACCTGCCTTTCATGGCCCCACTCTGGCTGGCCCTGACCTCTTCATTGCCCTGCACTTTGCTGTGTGAGCATGCCCAAGGTGAGTCTTCCCCAGTACTGAGGTCAGGCTGACAGCCTGGGAGTTCCCTAATTCCTTTCAGCCCTTTTTGTAGATGGCTGTCACTTGGCAAGCCCCCAGTTGTCTGGCACCTCCCCTGCTAACCAGGGCTGCTGACAGATGATGGAGAGTGGCTTGGCAAGCTCCTCTGCTGGCTCCCTCTGCACTCTTGGGTGAATCCCATCCAGACCCATAGACTTCTGAGTGCCCCAGGTGGCAGAACAGGTTGTTAGCTGCTTCCCCCTGGATTGTGGGGAGTTGATGCTGCTCTCCATCCCTGTCAGGAGGCTGAATACCCTGAGGATGATGAGTCTGACCGTTAAAGACTGAGGCAAAGAAGGTAGTAAGTACCTCAGCCTTTTCCTCATCCTTGTAGCAATGTTCCCCCCTGCATCCAATAAAGGATGGGCATTTTCCTTGTCTTGCTTTTTGTTGTTAACAGATCTGTAAAAACCTTTTTTTTGTTACCCCTCATGGCAGCAGCCAGGCTGAGTGCTAGCTTGAGTGGCTGGAACTCAACTGGATGCTGAGCTCCAGCCATTACCCAATCTACCTACAGAGATTTGTCTGAAAGGTGAGAATTCTCTCACCTTTCAAAGCTGCTGAGGTCAAAATCCTGAATACTTTTCACAGAGGCTGCTTTTAGCTCCTGAAAGTAGTGGCAGGATCAGAACAATCAAAATCGCTGAGTCTGCACAGAAAACAAGAAGACAAAAGAAAGCAGCATTTAAATCTCATCAAGCTTCTCAGGTAGGATTGTGTCCAGCTGGGGAAATGAAACTTTAGAGCAAAAGTTCTCATTTACATAATCCAAACTATTTTGCCTTCCCTCACCTAACTATCATGTTTCAGCCCTGGACTTTTAGTGCTGGGCTGATCCTTTCTGGTGACACAGGCACAGTGATGTGGTTTTGATGATTGGTCTGCTCTGGGTAGCTTTATCTCCTGGACAAAGTATGACCATGTGAAATGGGAAATGAGTTCCTAATCTTCTCAGACTGCCACTGCACTTCATTTTGAAGGTTTGCTGGAGCTTATTTAGAAGGGACTGCACTCAATTTTTGCAGCTCAGTCATCTTCTGCAGAGGACTTCTCAGAACCAGCCATGGCACTCTCACCATGACCAGGAATGCAGGCTCCTGCTGTGCCTGAAGTGTGAAGAGCAGGACTCTGAATCCTGAAGTTCATTGGTTGTGTGACCATGGAATAAGGTCATGTCTGTCTGCCTAAATTCTCAGTCCTCCACTGATCTGTTTTCTCTGTCCTTGTCTTTTTCAGCTCTACAACCTTTGGAGTAACATCAGTATTTGTTAGTTTATGCAGCCTCCAGGCACCATCTGGAGTTAATCTCCAATATTATCATAGAGCTGATTAATAATCAGGCCAGGCTGGGTTTGTAAAGAAAGTTCTTCAGTCCCAATGAGGTGAAGGCCTGGTAGCCCAGCCCTGCTCAGGGAAGCTGTGATCTAGCTGTGTGTGTGACACAAGTAGAAATGATCACACAACATGAGCTGTTTGCAGGTTGACCTTTAAAGCTGCATGTGGCCTATTACCTAATTTCCATCTTCCTGTGACCCAACCACAGCTTGGCTGAAACAGAAAGTTGGTCATTTCTTCATATCTAACAGGTCTTCCCAGAGACACTGGGCTTCAAAATCTTCTCAGGCATGATGTTTTCCAGAGACCCTCACCAGCAGAAATATCTGTGGAAGAGCAGGTCTCTGTTAGTGCATTCAGCACAGCCATGGTTTTGGTTTGGCTTTCTAAGGAGCATGTGGCTGAAGAGCATGGAAAGAAGCAGTTTTTCCTTCCTGACCCTTGCCAGAGCCAAACAAGCATCTTACCTTCTTGGGCTGCCCAACAAGCAGTGTCACCAATGCATATAAAATAATGATTTTGTACCTCTCCCCTTTCTGGGCTGCAACAGCTGCAGTGATGTTTGGACAGAGCCAGTGCAGATGAGCATTATGTGAGAAGTTGTCCTGGTTCTCCATGTGCCTAAGAGAGAGAAGCCATAACGAATGGTAGAGAAGCATAAGCAATGTGAGTAGAAGTCTTCCAGATGGAGGCTTGATGGACCACAAAGATCAGACACAGGTGGCTGAAGGCTCCCAGGCAGAGTTTTCCAGAATTCAGTGCTGACAACTTTGTGTTTTGTAGCAATTGCAGGCCCGAACTCTGAGACCCTGAAATAAATGTCACCCAGAAAAGATGGCAGTCAGATTATGGGGGCAGTCAGGGGGTTTTATTGAGCATAGCAGGAAGAAAATGAAAGCTGTAAAATGCCAATGTGGGTAAACATCATTCAGCACCTATCTAGAATGTGAACTGCTGCCCCTTAAGTACATAGCAATGACCGAGGGTTTGTCCTTACCCACACACCAGGGCTTTAAGCTGGTTAAAGAGAAAGGAACAAGATCAAGAGAATTAACATGGGAGCAATTCCTTTTTCTAACCTGCTCCTCACAGACAGCTGTAGGCTGGTGCAAAGCTCCTTCTTACCACTTCTTTTGCCTTTAAAGAAGTATATAGCAGTTCAAACTTTGGTGTGCTGTAACTTTTGTCTTAGCTCATCCCCTCTCTCTCTCATAGGAAACCATTCTCACCCTCATCAAGGACCAAACAAGCTCCTCCAGGTCAGTGATTCAGCAGGACAGACCTACCATCTGTAGAATCGTTAAGGTTGAAAAGCCATCTAAGATCCAGTCTAACTGCCAACCCAACATCACCATGGCTATTAAAACATGTCCCAAAGTGCCATGCCTTCACCATTCTTGAACACCTCCAGGAGCAGTGACCCCACCACCTCCCTGGGCAGCCTGTTCCAATGCCTGACCGCTCTCAGCAAAGACATTTTTCCTTATGTCCAACCGAAACCTTCTCTGGGACAACTTGAGGCCATTTCCCTCTCATTCTATTGCTTGTTACTTGGGAAAGGAGACCAACACCCACTCACTATATCCCCCAAAGTTCTCCCAACAGATTCAGGTGGTTCTTGGCTTTTACAGTTACCAAAAGTCTGTTATTTTCCTTGCCAAAATAAAGCCTACAGCCAGGGCAGATACGCTGAAGGCAGTGAGTGTGGCCTCTTGCTCATTTGTAATACAGCTGCCAGCAATCAGCCCAGCCTGTCTGAATAGCACAGCAATAATAGTGATAATAGTAATAACATTACATGCAAAGCTCAGCCCTTGAGAGCTGTTGTACTGCCATGGCCCTGGAGAGTCATGCTGGGGTGGGAGATGTCAGTCTGGAGCTTCCAAAGGGGATGTAATATTAATAATATGCTATAGGATAGCACAGTCCAGGTTCTTCCCCTTCAGCTGCAATTGAGACATCACTGTCATAAGCTAGGAGGGTTTCTGACAAAGTCTTGCAAGGATGGAAACCACACTGACCAAGTTCTTGGGCTTTGACAGTGTTTGGATGTAGATTTAGGGAGCACTTTTGTCCTTGAGTACAGAGACTGGAGAAGAAAAATCTCATCTCAGCCATGGAGCAATACCATAGGGGCTGTGATAATGTTAGTGGGCTTCAGACAAGTTTGGAGTGCAAATTCAGTGCTTGCTGGCTGTAAAGCCAAAGTGGAGCAGGAAGGCTGATCCCTTCCTCTGCACTGGCTGATAGGATTTTTGTTTTTTCCTGTATATTTTGCAATTTCCCCTGTGCCAAGCTGCCCTTAAACATTTGAATGACCTGCATGGATCTGCCTGTGAGGGTGAAGTAATCAATAGGAGGTGATGGGTGGGTTTCAGAGCTCTAGCTGGGACTTAAGACACCACAGGCTCATGACTTCTCTGTATGTGACAGTTGTAGGTGTCTCTGACAGTTGTAGGTGTCTCTGACAGTCGTAGGTGTCTCTAACAGTTGTAGGTAAACATAATCATCAACAGCTGTTTACAGACCCTGGCTCCATCTTGCACAGGGCAAGCAACCTGAAGGATCTGAATGAAATCTGGAATGTGAGCACAATTCTATAGCCAGAGCAGCTGTGCTGCACAAATTTGAGTATGTGGAGCTAAGAGCAACCTCACCTTAAAGATGTCCTTGATCAGGCAGGGGGGGTTGGACATGATGACCTTTAGGGATCTCCTCCAACCTGCTGCATTCTGAGTGCATGACTCATCTGGAACTCCAAATGTCAGGGTTTTGCATAAAGCAGGGTGGCTTTATAGCCACTCTGGGTAAGGGCACATTTCCCTGCACTGTCAGGGCTTGGCGGGGTGCAGCGTCGCCTCTCTTTGCTGCTGTGAAGTGTTGATTGGGAGTGAAGCTCTGAGTCAGGGCTGTGGAGCAAGCTCTTGGCACGCTGCGTTTCTTAGGGCCAGGAAGCAGCTCTGGTGTGAATGAAGGAACTGCAGGTTGTTTGAATTGCAAAGGGCATCGCTGCCCATCCAGCTTCACCCCGGGCTTTCCCCTGCTGATGCTGGCCTGGAAACGGAACAAGGCTTCCTATTGATTTCCCTGGGGAACTTGGCTGCACCAGCCCCACCAGCAGAAAGGAGAAACTGGGCCAGCACCCTCTGGGAGCCCTGTGTAGGTGAGACCTTGGAGCTGGGGCTCAGCACCGTGGGGTTTCATACTCTCTTGGCTTGAGCTGCAGCTTTCATTTGAGAATGCTCCTGGAAGAGGGATTTGGCTTTTCATCACAGAAGGTGGTTAGTAAATAAAATCAAGCACAGAGATAAACTTTCTTCAAACTGCTATCTCCATACCCTTGCCTCCCCCCAGCCAAAATCCTTCCTTTTTAATTTCACCACTGTTTGTAGTTTGCTTTTTTTTTTCCCCCAGTCTTGTGGTGATGTTTTTGTTTTCTAATGAAAGGTGTAAGATGTAACCCCACAGTTTACAAAGAATTCACACACCTGCATTGTTACCAGGTGAGTTCTTGCAGGTAATTTAAGCACCAGTTTTGAATCCCAGGGTAATATACATTTATTATCTGGCAATGACCCTGGGGAATAGGAAAATCCAAGTTTGTTGGTTTGCATTTTACGATCTTACTGCAATTTTTCTGTTTAGTTTTCCATGGGTTTTGCAGCCTGACCGAAATCTCCATTATTGGGAAATAGTTTTCTCTGGAACTTCCAGAAAAACGCCTACAGGGATGCAGAGCAAACCTCTCCTTTGGCCATTCACCTCCATCATTTCTTCCTTCAGAGCTCAGCTGGAACCTTTGACATGCTAATGCTCAGCAGGCACTAAACATTCGGGCAGAGCTGAGGACTCGTTTCACCTGCCTGCATACCAAAACCGCCACAAAAATCCCGTTCCCAAAAATCCCGTTCCCTTCTTGCAGCCTGTGGGGACTGCTGCAGCTCAGCCCAGCAGCAGCAGCACCACTTTGAAGAGGGCTTCTGTACCTGCTGCGTGGTTTAGAGGTTGTGTTGTGGCTTGGGAATCCTTTCTTGGAGTTGAGTTCAGGACAAGCTATGTCTTGTCCTGCAAACCAACCCAGAAGTGCTAGTGAAGGCTTGAGTGGTGGTGAGGGTTCAGCTCACAAGGCAGGGTGAGCTCTTCTAGGCTGATGGCTCCCATTTAGCAAGTTGCAGATGAGTCTGCCCTGTCAGTGACACGTGTGACAGACAGCAGCTGATTCTTTGTCCCCCTCCTCATGTCCACCATCCCTACCCTCACCACTGGCACTGTCCATTCCCTTCATCAGTGGTCTCTGCAGAGGAGATGAGTAGTGAAAGTTTAGAAATGGAAGTGCCCCCTGGGGAGATGTGTGTGTGGAGACTTGTACTGAGGTGTACGGGCAGGGTCTGGAGGAAGAGAGAACCTCCAAGGACACAGAAGGGCACACGCCATGGCCTGTGCTCTCAAACAGGCCTTGCTCAGAAGGCCCTGAGGCCTGCCTCTACCTCCTCATTTCTCAGCCTCCCCTTCCAGTCTGGGATGAAAGCTGCCTCCTCACAGAAGGGGATGGCTACCAACTGCTTGACTCGTGAAGCCACAAGGCGCAGGGCTAATGCCCTTTACCACTCCAGAGCCAGTTCTACCTGGCACCGCAGTGCCCTTGGGTTGGTGCAGGGTTGCCAAATCAGTATGGCAGATATGTCTGCAGCAGCAAATGGGTGAACTTTTTGCTGGCACCCACTTTATCTTTTTTCCCTCTTGTTTTGATACCCAGAAGATGCCTGTGTCCCCTTGGAGCAGAGACACTCCCACTTTGGTCCTCCTTACCCTTAACTCTGTGCTTAGCAAGAAGAGCTGGGCAAAGAGGAACCTAATGAGGTGCAACAAGAGTTAAGTGCAGAGTCCTGCATCTGGGAAGGAATAATAAATTACACCAGTACAAGTCTGAAGGTGATCTGCTGGAAAGCAGCCCTGCAAAGGACCTGGGAGGACAACAAGTTCTCCGTGGGATAGCAATGTGCCCTTGTGGCCAAGAAGGCCAGTGGGGTCCTGAGGTGTATCCAGCAGATGGAGAGAGGTTCTCCTCCCCCTCTACTCTGCCCTGGTGAGACCTCTCTTGGAGTATTGGGCTCAGTTTGGGGCTCCCCACTTTGAGACAGGGATCTGCTCGAAAGAGACCAACAGAGGGCTATGAAGGTGATTCAGAGAGAAGCGTCTGGGTGCGCATGGAGTGAGAAGCGTCTGGGTGTGCGCAGAGACAGAAGCATCTGGGTGCATGTGGAGAGAGAGGCGTCTGGGTGTGCGTGGAGACAGAAGCGTCTGGGTGCACGTGGAGCGAGAAGCGTCTGGGTGTGCGCAGAGAAGCATCTGGGTGTGCGCAGAGAAGCATCTGGGTGTGCGCAGAGACAGAAGCATCTGGGTGCATGTGGAGAGGGAGGCGTCTGGGTGCGCGCGGAGTGAGAAGCGTCTGGGTGCACGTGGAGCGGGCAGCGTCTGGGTGCGCGTGGAGAGAGAAGCGTCAGAGAGTGCGCAGAGAGAGAGGCGTCTGGGTGCGCGCGGAGAGAGAAGTGTCTGGGTGCATGGAGCGAGAAGTGTCTGAGTGTGCGCGGAGTGAGAAGCGTCTGGGTGCACGTGGAGCGGGAAGCGTCTGGGTGCGCGTGGAGAGAGAAGCGTCTGGGTGCACGTGGAGCGAGAAGCGTCTGGGTGTGTGTGGAGCGAGAAGCGTCTGGGTGCATGTGGCGAGAGAAGTGTCTGGGTGTGCGTGGAGACAGAAGCGTCTCTGTGAGGCTCCTCAGCAGCTCTTTGCAGCTGGGCCTGGAGGACTGGTGGTGTCAAGAGCGAGGCTGTGCCGGGGCAGGGAGGCCCTCGCACGACAGAGATCACAGAAGGCTGCAGGAAGCGCGCGGCCTGCGAGGCGGCAGCTGCGCTCCCCGGGGGCCGCTGCAACAGAGGGAACGGCACGTACGAGCCCGGTGGGCTTCTGCCAAAGTGCGGGGCCGCGGGCCGCCGCACCAGGGTGCCGGTCCTGGCTCCCACTGCACCGCCATTCCCAACGTGGGATCTGCTTGAATCGGTTTCCCGATGAACAAAAGAGCCAGAGGAGTTGTCACACTTGAAAGCAGCAGATTGGGGCTGGTGCTGTTTCCTTCATGAATGTTGAGAGGCAAATCCCTGGAGTAAAATAGAATCCAGGAAAATAATAGTAAGGGTGATTCATCCGTCTCTGGCATCCGAGCATCCAGCGGTGCTCTGGTGACCTGTTGCCATGTTACTATTATGCTTCAGCTCTTGAATGAGTTCCACGAGCTGCAAGCTTTGGGCTATATTTACCTTGCCAATTGTGTGACTTCCTCACTCCTTTACAGACTCCAGTGTATAAATATGCACATTATCACCTAGGGATTCATCCTCCTCAGAGCCCCAGGAGCTGTGGAGTTTCACAATGCCTGCTGGGATGATGACTTTACAGGGCCAGCACATCCAGTTGGTATTTAATGGTAGGGTGTACGGTGCCATATATTTTAAAACAGGGCTGGAAGAATGCAGCTGGAGGGCAGGGTCGGTGTCTCCGGCTGGGAATGGGCTCATCCTGCACTTCCTGCCAGCAGGATTTAACCACGTTTGGTACAGCAGAGCTGAGCACGCTTGTGCTTGGCTCCTCTTGCAGCCAGGTTGTGTTCGGAATAAGTTCAGTTCCGCCAGTTTCACAAAGCCAGAATAAACCACCGGACCTTGGCAAAGGCTCCACTGCTTTGGAGAGCTGTGCCTCTCCCTGGGATGTCAAACTCAGAGCATTCACTGTGCCTTGCTACCTGTCTCACAGAAGAACCCTGCCCAGAACAACCTATTCATCAGAATTTGAAACAGAGTTTTTTTCCATCCATTTCTGACTTGATAAACCACAATTTCCTTTGGTTCATGCTGTCAAAGGTATTGCCCTGATCACAAAAGCAGATCCTTTTCTAATAAATTGTGTCCACTGCAAAGAGTTAGTTCTTGTTTCACTGAAATGCTGTAAAGCAGCAGAAGGCTTCTGCTGGCACACATTTTAGAGCCAGGAAAACAATGTGTGAGAAATCCTGATGTAAATCCATTGCTTTGGGGGGAAAAAGTGCTTTTCCGTGAGCATTTACCAACATTCACGTGATTGCAACAGGCTCTGCACAAGGGAAGCTTAAGCTCATCCCAAAATAATAAGTAAAGCAAACCAGTGTGGACAAGTTTGGGATCCAGCCAGTGCTGGGAGAGATGGAGCAGGTCAACACGAGGGGGCTTTGTACCAGCAGCCTTTGTCTCTCCTCTAAACCATGTTTGTTTCCCTCAGCGTGGTCCCAGGTGGACCCTGAGGCTGGAGTCACAGGAGTTGCAGGCTTTGCTAGTGAGAGCTGGTCCTTTATGCTGGCAAAGTGCCTGGAGGATGCACAGGGCATGGGTGTGAGGTGGGATGGCGAGGGGCAGCAGCATTCCCCAGATGTCTAAAAGGACCAAAGGGACCTTTCTGTATGTCCCTGTTGCATTAGACACACCACGAGACAATGGCTTTCCTTCAGCTTCCCAATCGTCCTGAAGGATTCTGCTCCTGAGATGTCCACCTTGAAACAAAAAATGAATGAAGAGTTCCCCTTCGTAACTGTCTGACTCCTCAACAAGCACCTTGGCCATGAAAAGCATTTCCATCCTATTTTTCCCACATCTTTTTGTTCTGCCTTAACTTTGGATCCCTGGAAAACTTTCTCTTCCAGGGGATTCTATTCCTGACTCTGTCTTAAACAAAACCAATGGCAATTTCTTTTACTTTCTCCTTGCTACAGAAGTTTTGTTCTGCTGAATTGTTTGGAATTTTTTTCTAGTTCTGTCCTGGATTATTTGCTGCTGCTGAATGTGACAAAGAGGGTGTGAAGTTCAGCCTCTGATCTGTTGTATTTTGATGGTGAGCACATGAAGCTGTGATGAAAAGGTTAAGTAGTTAGTACACTGTATTTATCTTCACATTCTCTGCTGGTTTTTAGATCCACCAGTGCAGACAACCTCTTTTCTTGGTGATTACTTCAGTTTTGATTTCAGTTCAACCTCAGATCAACTACTGCAGCCTGGTGAGTAACAGCGT
Organism: Ramphastos sulfuratus; assembly: GCA_013399055.1. Lineage (NCBI taxonomy): Eukaryota > Metazoa > Chordata > Aves > Piciformes > Ramphastidae > Ramphastos > Ramphastos sulfuratus. The sequence continues at coordinate 844 of WBNM01012761.1, read as the reverse complement.
TGGCTCACACGTGGTGGTTTGCCGTGTTCTTACATCAGGGGATGTCACGCAGCCTGATGACCATGCACAGCTTCAGTGCTGTCAGGAGTTTTGTGAAATTTCTTACTTTTTGCTCAGCACATTCGCTCCTGGGGACTTTTCTCCATGTGGCAACATCACAGGCGGTGTCCCAACTCCCAGCCCTTGTGTCGAGGGCAAGCCTGACGTTTGGGGCAACTTTTCACTCCTCATTTGGCAAAGTGACCCTCGGCGGGGCTGCAGCCGCTCATCCCAAAAGGTACCTGTGGTGAGCCTCCAGCTCGGCGGTTTCCCCATCGGGACTGGGGGCAGCGGCGGGGGAACGGGGTGCTGAGTCTAGGAGGTGTGGAGACGAGAGGGTGTCCGAGCCGGGAGGTACCGGAGTGGGGCAGTGCGTGGCCCGGTGGGTGCCGTCCCGGGGCCGGGCAGTGCGGAGGAGCCGTCCCGGGGCCCGCCGGTTCTCGGCCAATCGGCTCAGCGCCGCGGACTCCCCGCCCCGCTCTCCCCATGTGCAGAAATAGTCCCGCCGCGACCGGCAGCGGCTTTTCCGCGAGCGGGCGGGCGGCGGCGGCGGAGCATCCTCGGGCGGAGCGGCGGCGGGACCGTCCCGTTCCATTCTGTTCCATCCTGTCCGGTCCGGTCCCGTCCCGTCCCGTCTCGTTCCATTCCCTGCAGTGCTGTCCCTCGGTGCCGGCGGATGGCCCCGCGGCGGGCGCAGCGGCCGAGCCCGGTGGCGGCGGCTGGCGGGCGGTGACCGGAGCCCCGAGGGAGCGAAGCCGCGGATGCCCCCCGGGGGCCGGGCGCTGCGGGCAGCGGGGGGCCACGG